>JBAMBA010000054.1:2622500-2736184 GCA_037043685.1 Drosophila hawaiiensis
CCCCCCCCCCATCCCCCCACCCACCTCAACCGCAGCCAGCGTCCAACGCATAACAGCAACAGCTCTTCGCCCTCCCCTCCCCTCCCCACTCCTGGAACACACACCACCCCCACTGGCAGTTATAATTTGATTGTGTTTGTGCAATAAGGGCGTCCGTAACCAAAAATAGCGTTGTGGTCCTGTTAAATGTTATTTATTTCGCTGGTTTCAATGCCCTTGCAGACGGTTCGTTCTTTAGTTTCGTCATCAAGCCTGTAACTCATAATAAATATATATATATATTCCTGACCAACATCACTATACGAGCAAATATAACCATGTCCAACTGTCTGTCTCTTTCTATGGCAATTTGTTCCTTTTTTGCTTGCTTAGATCATTTACCGGATCGCATTACGATATTATATAGCTGCCATAGGATTCAGTTGTGGGTTCGAGATAGGCGTAGACAGACATGTCGCCTTTCTGATACAATATATTTCTACAAAAGCATTGAATAATCCATTTTTTGTGCTTAAAGTCAGCAAAAGGATATCAATATTTGCAAGTCTGGAGTAAGATTTCAATGTCAGCCGCTTAACGAAGGTTTAAAAAGGGTATGTAGTCTTCGGTATGGTTTCTTAGTTGATTTTTATTTGATTTTTGAATGGGTGCTCTCGCGTTCTCAGCCTCGTCTTGGCATTTCAACAATTTGCATTAAAAATGCTCTTTGCCTTAACACACACAGACAAATATTGTATTTTTCGGCACACCACAAGGCCGTCAACGCCGCCCGTTGGCTAATCCGCTTTGTAGCCGTTAATGGACACGCCACTCTTCTCTCACTACTACTACTACTACACACACACACACACACACACACACACCAAAAAAAAGCATCGACAATGCCCCACGGCTACTTGGCCATAAATAAGAAGGCCGTTGGGCAGTCAACTCACGTAGGCGGTCATTAGATCAACTTTAATGTCATGCAGCTCACGTTTTTATTTACTTAGATCTCTCTCTCTCTCGCTCTCTTTTTTTACTCGCTCTCTCTCTCTCTCTCTCTCTCTCTCAATGTATCCCTCTCTCTCTTTCTCTCTGTCTCTTGCCTGGTGCCCATCAAAATGTTGGCATTCAATAAGTTCACACATCGTTAAAGTCACAAAAACAGTCACAAAAGTTCAGGACTCAAATCGTTGTCCTTCAACTAGTTCTAAATTACATATCGACAACAGGACCCCAAGCACTCCACCAAAGTCTCCAGTTGCAATCCCGATCTCAGCCTGCTTGGGCTGCGAGCAGTTCTCGAAAACACATTTCTATAGAAATCATATTTACTTTTTGGAAATATTATTTAAAAAGTTTCTATTCCACAATCATTATTTGAACCTTCTTATGTAAAAATGCTCATATTTAATAACTGAATAATTTATGTTAATTATTTTAATAACAACTTGAAAAGTCGTATTTAAATGATTAAATAAGTATTTTCGACCCTTTTTATTCAAGTGCAACAAATAGTGCAAGTAAAAATGCAAAATGTCAAATGCATTCTTTTGTGCAACCAGATCAATGTCATTAAGTAAAGTGCACTGACAGAATAATGGCTTAGTTATACACATGGCTGCCACATGTTGTTGAGAGCTTGTCTATGCGTGAGTGTGTGTGTGTGTTGTATGTCAACCTCAATTCGTAGCTTTTCCGAGCAGTTGGCAGCTGTGACTATTTACAGATATATTTCACCAACGCATGTCGCTCTGTCATTACCAGTTCCTTTGAGAACGGAACGGAGCCTGGCAAAGATTGGGGTATGTGGCAAGATGTATGTTGCACAAGAACTTTAATTGAAATCTTTTTGAGCAAAGCGACATGATGCAATTTACAAATACAACCGAGAAAAAAAAAAACTCAGCTCATGCTGCTGCTGCTGCTGCTGCTGCTTCCTCAAATGAATGCTGTGCAAAAGTTTTTGCCAAACAACTTTGGCTCAAAGCAAATTTTGCTGTCGTTGCACAAATGGAGAATTCGTAATGGAAATTTGTTTTGCACTCCTGTCGAATTGGTCAGCAGTCAGTTTGTTTAACTTCCACTGACAGTTTGATGACAAGCTGTCTGTGTGTGTGTGTGTGTGTGAGCCTGGCAACAAGGTAGTGGCTTCAGGCAAGTCTGGCAGTAACATGAATTTTGCATCAATTGCAATTGCTCAAGTGCCAACAGTCTCATCAGATCAAACACTTTCAGCTGCAATTGCATTGTCAGCAACAACAAGAACAGCAATAAATATTGTAAATAATACATTTTTAACTAGCATAGAATACTGTGTTTGTTTCTCTGTTCGATGATAGTAGTTAAGTTTTTGTTAATCGGCTCGAGCTCATTTTGTTATTCGAATGTATTCAGCTATTCATAAACACAATAATATATTCAAATTTACACAGATTTGAAACGATTGTAGCAGTGTTGGTTAACGGCAAGCATTATTCGATTTTAATTGAAATCATATGCTTGACACTGCGAGTGAGGCACACAGATACTTATGTGAGTGGCACCGGACAACAATTGCTATTAAAATCAAACATAAGCTGGAGGCAGTGGCGACAACAGCACGGTCACAAGGACACCAGGACACAATGACTCAAGTACAACGACAACGACAACGACAACGACAGAGAAACAGCGATGACTATGGCGATGACGATGACAATGGCGATGACGATGCCGATGACGATGCCGATGACGATGCCGATGACGATAACGATAACGATGACAGCGGCATGTAACGGAAAACGGAAATTAAAATCCACATGCCGGCCGGCCTGTCGACAATGTGCCAAGCAGACATCAATTCACAATGCATAACCCCATTGGCAGTCTGGGCCTGGCCTATTAACCAAGCAGTTCACCCGAACCGAACCGAACCGAACTGAACCGAACCGACCCGGCCCAGAAAGTGCACAATAAATAATATTAATAAACCGGTTTTAATAGACGAACACAATTTCAAGTTTGGCAAGCGTACAAAAGATGAAAGCGAAACAAATACAAAAATGTAGCAAAGCGAAAGAATATATAAAAATATTAAAAAATATATATCAATGTCTGTATATGATTGAGATATATATATATGTCAGCTTGAGAAACAATTAAGATAACAAACATTTACAGCACTGAGAGAGGGGGACGAGCACGGGAACGACACAGAGAACAGAGAACAGAACGGCAGAGCAACAAAGCGAGAGCAAGTTAAAGATAGAAATGTATGCAATATTTCATCAAGCATATCCCAGGGAAATACAGCACAGCGCACAATGGTCAAACTAGACACATTTTGTGGCACAAAAATGCTTGACAAACGTATGTAGAACGGTGTGCCACAAATGTTAACAGCTGCTAGACTTTTGGCTCACTTTACAAATAAAGATCAGAATCGAAAACTGATCAAATTATTAGCCAAAATGCGTTCGGTCAACTTTTGTCTTCAGGGAAATTACTATACCTATTCCTATTGCCACTATTCAATTCGAATTTGGGTATTTTTCAGCACACACTTCAACATTTTATGGCATATTGTAAAACTAGTCGGCTTACAAAAATGTTGCAAACTTTTTCGTACATTTTGCCCATGGTGCAAGCACGGCTTGAAGGCCGTGTACCATTCATAATAATTTAACAGACACACACACACACACACACACGCACACACATTTTTATGGCGCCCAGCAGTTGTTGCCAGCAGCAACAGAAGCAAAAGAAAAAGAAAAAAAGAAAGAAAAAAGTTCACCTGAAAGCCGAACAAATGCCGAGAACCCAGTCCCTCGATCCCCCCCCTCTCCCCTCCCCCTCAAGACACATTTCTCCCGCAAAAGTCAAAAAAAAAAAGTGAAAAAAATATACAAAAATGAAAAAAAAAATAAAAACTGTGTAGCATCCTTCTGCCAAGTCAGTTGCCACGGACATCAATGTGATGTGCTCTGCTCTACTCAGCTTCTCTGCTCCTTTCCGGTGTCCTTTCATTTTCATTTTTTATTTAATATTTCAATTATCTACTTAAATAATGTTTAAGCTCTTGGAATTTGGCAATTATGATTATGAAAATGTGCAAAAAATTCAAACTACGAACTCAAATAGTTCAAAGTTACGAAGCAGATTGAAGACAAAAAAAAAAAGAGAGAAATTCAAATTTTATGTTTTTGATTTTTATTGAAGCATAACAAGTCTAAATTGGACCACAAACGTTTGAAATTCAAGGCATAAAAAACTAACTGAAAGGAGTAAACAAAATACCTAAATTGGGTCAGCCTATAAAAAAAAGAGCTCAGTTTTACAGCCTACTTTGCAGCTTTCAGATTGAATTTCATTTGTTTTTAATTTTTTATTAACATTTTGTTATTTTGCTGAGCGATTTGCATTCAGCGCTAGGCAATATACCAGAAAATAAACGAGAAAACCCCAATAAATATGGGATGAAGATGGTCCATTTTAAAACCAACTTAGCAGCTCAATTTAATCTCATTTGTTTTTCAAATTTTTCTCCACCTTTTCTGAACAATATTCAGGTACATTTAGTACTAGCATTAAGCATACAATTTAATATTCTATAGGCCCGAAAATAATACCAGAATGTAAATAAATATTATACAACAGATTCTTTATCAATATTGAGCATGAAAATAACATCATTAATCATTAATTTTTAATTTACAAGAAAGAACTTTTACTGGCTTGAAATTGCTGATATACATATATATATATATATATATATATATATATACATATAGAAATGCAAAGATGTTTTAATGTTTAGTCATAAAAACCCGTTTGTAGTAGGTAAAACATATTATTGCTCAATGTGGTTCGCTGTAGGGTGTCGCATTCACTCACTTGGAAGCTGTGCACAGTATGAGGGGGGTTGCAAAGAGGTGGGGGAGGGGGAGGAGGGGGTGGTTTGAGTGGGTCTGCACATAAAGCATGTAGCAGCTGTTTAGTGGACAAAAACACCGCATGGAAAGCATAAATGAAAATCAATAAATAACAAATTTTATCGCTAAAATCCCGCACCCAAACATAGAGTTGTTTCATGTGCGTGTGTGTGTGTGTGTGTGCGTGTGTGTGTGTGTGCGCTTTGAGCGAACTTTTAAAACAAGTAGCAAATAAGCTAAAAGACTTTATGTACGCATGTAAAAACTAGAAAATTGCTAAAAAAAAAAAAAAAAAAAAAAAAAAAAAAACAGCAAAACAAAATCAATAAATTTGTGTATGAGGTGGGAGGAGGTGAGTGGTATGCTGTTTATGGGTGTGGCACTCTCTACCTCACTCACTCACTCCAACTCAGGTCTGCCTCTCCCTCTCTAAACGGTTTAGCATGCCAATGCAATTGAGCAATAAATCACTGCGTGAAAACTGCATAAAACTAGCACTTGCCACAATTTAGTCAATTAATGCGATTTGGATGCAAAACCGAGTAACTGGCTGGCTGGCTGTCCAAGTCAATCAACTACGCAGTCAATCAATCAATCAAGCGAGCCTTTAGTCTTTTGGTTTTATGCCGCACGCCGAATACCCTACACGAATACCAACAATGTATACTATAATGTCAGCTAATCCGTATCCGCATCTTGTCTGTCAAATCAATCAATCATTATAAATAATATTATGCAATATAACGAATACTGTAATTGTTGCTTAAAAAATAAACAAAAAATAAATAAAAATGCAAATAAAAATGCTGCTAAAAATGCAAATTGGCAAATGTTGTCTGAGCAATCTCTCCTATAAATATAGCTATAGTTGCAGTTTAAGTGATTCTTATTAGTTGCCACAAAATAGTAACGAGCACTACGTAACGAGTAACAAGTAACGAGTGGCGATTAGTGAACGTTGCGCAACGTTTATGGTGAACTGCGAGAAAGGTGATAATGGTATTAGCCATAGCAATTGGCAAATGGCAAATAGCAAATAGCTGGCTATCAATAGCTATGCACATTTTACAATTTATTCAAGGCACGTACGAATTCGACATGTGAATAACTCGCTGAGTGAGACGCAAACACTCGTGCACAGTCTTTATTCATATTCATAACATTCGCAAGTCGAATACATATTTATATATATATACTCGTACATACATGTATATATTTTAGATCTGAAATTGAAACAATTTCAAAAGAGCTAGCTGAAATTGTATAATAAGAATAATGACTATCAAATGCTCTTTGCTCTTCTTCGAGTACTCTTTGGAATAAATTGGGAGACTGGTTGAAAATTGAGTTTGCTCTTTGAGTTTAATCAAATTACGCTTGGCTTAATTGTTGCTGCTGCAAAAAAAATGTTAAGTCAAAAGTTGCACTTGGCCATGTTGCCGCCCTTCATCAAGGTCCGGCGCCCAAAGATGAAGAAGAAGAAAACAACGACAACGACGCAAAAGGACAAGAATGAGAAGAAAGCAGAAGCAGCAGCAGCAGTAGCAAGAAAATGTTAAAGCTACCGCTGCAGATTCCCTCACTGACCCTATCTCTTTCACTCTACAGACAGACACACACACACAAATACACACGCACACACACACACACACAGAGACAAAGTGTTTTTCATGTCCCTTGGCATGGGCCGAAAACTTTTTGATTTGTTTAGGTAAAAAGTTGTTGCGTTTGGCTTATGCAAAGCACCAAAAAGCGTCGACTTCAATGCTGACGCCGCAACGCAGTCGACGCCAACGCTCACTGAATAACTCTCTCTCTCTCTCTCTCTCTCTCTTTCTGCCACTCGTTCACTCCGCGCCTTGCGGCAAGTGCAAAGTGTTCCACTGGCTTCCACTGTTCCACCCACTGTTCCACCCACTGTTCGTTCGCTTCTATTTGTTTGTTTGTTTACTATTATTTTGGCTGCTTCTCTTTTAATTTACCGCCTCGCACGTCTCATTGGAATCGGTGTAGCCAAGCAGTAAATAGAATTTGTGGAACACACTGCAATCTAAATGTTGACCGAGCAGCTGCTGCCCGTTTAATTACACTTAAGAAATCAGCGCCAACCGCGCTGCCAGCGTTAGAGTTAAGTACCCCCTCCCCTCCACTCACACACACACACTCCAGGACCAAAGATGATTTTTGGTGTCGAGTCGTGCGTGTTCGTGTTTGTGTTCGTGCAAAAGCGACACTCAACTCTAGCCATATGTACTGAAGTTCGGCAACAGAGCAACGCATTAGAAGATGAAGATGAAGAAGAAGAAGACAGCAACTGATTCACTGATCCATTGAACTTTATGTACAATTGTAGTAGGAGTGGTTTGTGGCTACGGAGGGGGGCGGGCGGATGGTTGTCTGCTGTTGGCAAGTGGGCGTGGTGAAGGCGTACGTCTCTACCGTTTTTGCTGTGTGCTGAAAATTCAATTTGATTTGATTTGATTTTCGTTCTCGTTTTCGTTTTCGTTTGAATGCACACAAGAGACGACAGCAACAGCAATAGCAGCAGCAGCAAAGAAATGATATCAAATTAGTTGAAATAGAAGTAAAAAGTGTTCCCCCAAACCAAAAGCTTCAGCATGAGTTGCGTTCAAGTTGAGCTGAGTTCACGCTGTGGTTGGGGGCGCCTTTAAAAGCAATGCAATGTTTAAATAACGGTAAATACAGCCAAAGAGCTTTTAAGAGAGCAAGCCAAGCACACTAATGGAAGTGAAACATTTGCAAGCATGTTCAATATTTGCATGCCTTTCTGCAATGACCAGCTGATCGATCTTGTTCATGTGTGTTCCATTTTCATGTGTAGCAAATCCATTAGCATTTGTGAGTGAGCGTTTACGCATAAAGCTCAACGTTGTATGCAAATCATTCATGATAATTGCAAATGCATACAGTTACTCGCCTTGAAGCACCCCTTTAATGCGCATTTGCTGCACAATTAATTTGCTTAGTATTGGACAAATAATAGTTAGCATTGCCTCGCCACTTTTGAATTTTAGATAAACAGAATTTGTGAGCAACAAATGGACAACAACAAAAATGTCAGCGTAGAAAGCGTATACAAAATTCGGTGCTTTCTTTGTCTCTCTATCTTTCTCTGCTCCCCTCTTTCTGTTTGTTGTTCTATGTGCGTAGACAGACGCGTAATTGAATGTGTGTGTGAGTGTGTGTGTGTGTCTTCATGTTTGTCAGTGTGCGTGTGTCTCTTGCTTTTTCAAGTGCAAATACAAATTGGAAGCAAAAAAATAAAAAAGCAGCCACGCGACAATTTGGGAAGCCCGATGCCAATTTAGCGCCGTTTTATAAGGTGGCTCTACAGAACACACACACAAACACACACACAAACACACACACAAACATAAATAAATATGTATATATATATACAGAGCAAGCTGTACTTGGGTGCTAGCAAAAAGATTTTCATTGAGTTGCGTTTTGTTGTTGTTTTTGTTGTTGCTGCTGCTTTTCATTATACGTTTTTCACATTAACGGCTCGCGATAAAAATCAACAGTTTTGTGTGTCGACTTTTGTTGCTGTTGTGTGTGTGCCTTAGTGTGTGTGTTGAGTGTGTTTTTTTTTTTATCGCATTTTGGCCGCAATTAATTTACAACATTAAAATTTTTGCGATGAGGTCGTTTTAGTTTTAGTTTCTCTAATTAAATTCGTTCTTTCGATTTATTGTTCTTGTGGTTGTTGTTGTTGTTTGTCTTACGCTAGTTTTGCACTTTAAGTCGATTCTCACGCATTCTCCTCTACCTCTACTTGCTCTCCCTCTCTGTCTCTCTCTCTTTCTCTCTCGCTCTCTCTCACTCGCTGGCCGTGGCGCTCTCTCGCTGTTTCGCTCGCCTGTCTGTCGGCGTACGTGTGTATGAGTGCGACCGCTGCTGCTGTCGCTGCTGCTGCTGCCGCTGCTGTTGCTGCTGCTGCTGCGTTTTGTTTATTTGTCTGTTCCACTTGTTCTCGCCTTTCGCCTTTTGCACTTGTGCATTGCAATTCTTATTATTATTATTATTACGCTGCACACACGCTGCTGCTGGCAGCGAATTTGTCGCCCAATTGGACTACTCGCTACTTATCACCTGCAACTGCATCAGCAGCAGCGGCGACACTCTCTCTCTAGTCCACCACTGGGAGGCACAACATTTATCCACACGCACAAAAAAAAAAAAAACAATTACAAAATTTGCAAATTTTAAATTCGCACTTAATTCGCGCGCGGCTAATGCAACTTTTTGACCGTTTATCTTGTGCGGCTAGCAATGTACAATAATTAATTTATTATCTATATATATGTATATTTGTTTTTGTGTTTTTATATATATATATATATTTTTTTTTTATCAATTTTTTGTTTAAACAAAATACACTTTTTTCATAAGGAAAAGTCACACGAACTGCCGCACGAGCGAAGTTGCTTCTACGTTATATGATATGAACGAAACGGAACGAACAAACGCGCTCGAAACGGCTCACAGACAGAGAAGAAGCAGCAGCAGCAGCAGCTGTAGTAGACAGCAGCAGCAGCAGTAGCAGCGTAACGAAACGAATCGAAACGAAACGAAAACGAGGCGAATGCGCGCACGAGGCTGACGCAAGACAACAACCATGTCAGTGCGACAGAGAGAGAGAGACAGACAGAGAGAGAGAGAGAGAGAGAGAGAGCGCTCAGCGCCATGCGTGAGAGCTTTGGCTTTGCCTGTTCTGTTCTAGGTGGGTGCCAGCGACCGACTGCCCCGCACTAACCACCGCACCTTGTCGTGAACCCCTTCACAACAACAAGAACTAAATTTTAATACGTGCTCCGGCATATAATGAGTGCCGCTGCTGCTACTGCTGCTGCGAGAGCTTTTCGCAATTGAAATTGAAATTGAATGTTATAATGCGACAAGTCGAAGATGAGATGGCGAAACAAGAAAAAAAACAGCTTCGGCATCGGCAGAATCGTTGCATGAAATTTATCATCGAACAGCTGCCCTCATCGAATCTCTGCTCTGCCCTCTAGCACCTCTTGTCCTTTCTCTCTCTCTCTCTCCATCGCTCACTCTTTTGTTTGGTCTCGTTTTTTTTTTTTGGTAAATAGCGGAAATCTAATTACAAGCAGTGAAATGCAAAGGCAGACAGAGCGACGACAGCAAAAGTTGCAGCTTACACACAAGTACAATGACTTACTAATCACCCAAGACACAAGACACACAATCAACATGCTCACTATTGTATACCCTGTACAATAATACAAATCTGTGCTTTATATTCGACTTCAAATGTAAAGCATCGATTTCTGGTGTCGAGAAACATCGATTTCCAATTTCATCAGTTTTTTTATTTTTTATTTAATTTGATTTCTTAAAGCTTGCCACAGGGTATCGAGCAATCGATTAAACGTGTTCAGCACAAATTTTGCGAGTTTTGTTTTGTACGGTTTTACTGCTCTTGACACAGATCTAGTTGAGAATCGTGTTTTATTTATTTATTTGTTTCTGCTGCACATGTTTTTTTTACCTTTGATGTTTATTAATCATTTTTATTAATGCGTCGCACGCTAATCTTCGTCTTATCGCTTACGATAAACAACAATAACAACAACAACATTTGCTATTGGCCAGCAGCTACAAAGTGTGCCGACCATTCTTATCAGAAGCAGCAGCAGCGGCTGCAGATTGCCAAAATGATCGTCGTTTATCAGACAAACAAACAAACCAAAAAGAAACGCCACCTGCCTGACCGGCCCCCCTGCAGAACACAGGGCTAGAAACAGTGGAAACGGCACAGCAGCCCTGACTGCGCTGCCTGCGTAGCGTCAGCAGAGAGGAAGCTGGCAATAGATAAAGAGAGCGAGCGAGCGAGCAAGAGAGAGAGAAAGAGACGATGCAGATGGTGTTGCTTTGACGCTTTTGCTGCCTACCGACTTCTAATTGGGATTTTGTTCTTACTGTTGTTGTTGTTGTCGCTTGTCGTTTCCTTTGATGCGATTGACAAGTTTGGCAGATTTCACAATTTACACAATTAAAAGGGGAAGCAGCTTAGGGGCAGCAGTACAGTTAATTGCTAGATGTAAAACAAGCAGACGATGCCGACAGCAAAAATCTCTGCGTGTGTGTGTGTGTGTGTGTGTGTGCGACAACCTTGAACTTTGACCTTGCGCCTGCTCGAACTGGCAGCTGAGAGCCCCGTATGTGTGTGTGTGTGTGCGTCTGTATTGGAAAGCATTCTAATCAGAGCCTAAAAATTTGATTGACCTGCCTACCGCAGCCCCACCCCCACCCCCACCGCCCAGCACCCAGCATCCAACACCCTCCTCCACCTGTAAGCACCTCGAAATCGCCACTTGACGATATGTGACGACAATTGTATGGCTTTCTCGCATCCACTCATCAGACTCAGTGCTCTCGCTGTCTCGCTCTCGCTCAGCAGACGCACGATGAGCCTGATGAACGGTAGATGGAATTAGAAGTGAAATTGGAACGGGATTGCACACTTATAATTAGTCCCAAGTGGGTTTCATAGCAACGAGAGCTCCTCGGCCATTAGACCGAATCTTTGACTGATTTAACGATGCCATCGATGACGACGTACTGTTTATGTGTTTGTGTGTGTGTGTGTGTGTGTGGAGGGGGTAGGGGGATTGATTGCGGTTAATGGTCAGTCAGCTGGAGTTTTGCGCTGATTATGAAAAAAAGAAAAAAGAAGCAGAAACAAAACAGGGAAAAATATGTAAAAAAAAAAGTAATACTTAAAGTAAATTAAGAACTGAAAGCAATTAAAGTAAGAGAGTTTTAATAACAGTTTTTTTCTTTTTCTTTTGCATCATGAATTAAATTAATTTGGCGAAATATTATTGTAATAATATTATAATAATGATATGCGAAATTAAGATTCTTATCACATACATAAATGGAGATTGTTAGATTCTAATCAAAATCTCTTTAGCATTCTGTAGAAAGTTGTGTGAAACTTTAAAATAAATTCGAATTAAGAGTTTTGGAGCCCAGGAATAGCGAGAGTAAAGATTACAGTATAAATTAGCAGCTGAATTTTGTAGAGAAAGACATTTTTGGAAAAACCAGAGAAATAGAATTTGAAAACTCAGAAAACTGATTTTCATTTTCCAAAAATATTAAATACAGAGTTCGTCGAAGGATTTTGTTAAGATTTAAGTTAAGTTTAAAATCTAAGAAATTATGGGGGGGGGGGGGGGGGGGGGTTGTGAGCGGTGGTAGAGCTTGAAACTGTAAAATGAATCCTCGGTGAACCGAATATTAAATAACCTTGCAGACATATCGTTTATTCAAGTTACAGATCTTCAAGATAAACAAGATAATAAAAATAAACATACTGTGAATGGGGAATTGAGAACTGGGAATTTTGAATTGGATAATTTTGAACGTGATTCAATAAAAATGAACTCAAACTAAGACTGCAATTTCTTGATTTAAGATTGTTGAAACACTATTCACTTTTTAGACGCGTTTTGCCCTGAATCAGGGATATATCTTTATTATTTGGTTTGCTTTAATTCTCACTTCTTTCTTTTAGTTTTTCTCATTTTAATTAAAGACAGATTAATCAAAGTAAGATCTGTTGATCTAATGATAAGTCTATAATATTTTGGCACTTTATTTATACATCGATATTTCATGTATTTGTCTTTAACTAACATTCTGCAAGGATATATGAAGGGTGGTTTGTGTGAGGGAGGGTGGGAGAGGGGGTGGGGGTGGGGGTGGGGGAAGTAACCCACTAACCTTGATGGCGAATTGCGAAAATTGTAGCAGCAACAGCAAAAGGAGCAAACCATATAAACGAGAAAATTAATGCTGCCACACCAAGTTGATGTTGCAGTTGCAGTTGCTGTTGCCGACGCAGTTGCCGATGCGGATGCGAATGTACCGTTTGTATTTGTATTGCAATTGCTGCTTGCCTCCTCGGTCGCTGTGGCAGCAGTGGCGCTGCTGCTGTGCCGTCGATTGCACTGCTCAGCGTTCTCCTTCGCTGCTGCTGCCGCCGCCGCTGCTGCTGCTGCTGCTGCTGTTTCGGAGGTGATCGTCGCTGTTGCTGCTGCTGTTGCAGCTGCGTCAGCTGCTCCGGCGCTGCTTTTGATCTGCCTTAAGAGTTTGTGCGTGACTGCGCTGCCCGCGTCCAGCGCTGGCGGTGCACTGCTGGTGGAGCGTTTGCGTTGCTGCGCTGCCGTCGGCACTAGCAGCGACGTCGACTGCAGCTGATAATCATCGACGAAGCTGATTTGCTTCCACTTCTTCTTCTTCTTTTTCACTTTGGCGGTCGCTTTTAGCAAATGTCTCGTTCTAAATGTCGACGGCGGCGTCTGCGTTGACGCAGCAACGGCTCGAGTACCGTTTGTTGATGATGCTACTGCGGCTGCTGCTGTTGCCGCGGCTGCTCCTGCTGCTGCTGCTGTTGTTGTTAGACTCTGACTGCGCCGTTGACGCGCTGCTGGCACTACAGCTGCTGCGGCTGCTGCTGCTGCGGCGGCGGCGGCGTTGTCGCCTTTGGCCGCCAGTTCAAAACTTTGCCGCACACTCACGCACACATGCAGACAGACAGAGACAGAGACAAAGAGAGATCGAGAGAGACACAAACACACACACACACTCACGCACGAGGCGCGCGGCGTCAACGTCGCGGCATTTGATAAGCAATTGTTGTTGTTGTTGTTGCTGTGTGATTTGAGTTGATTTACGATTTTAATTTAGATTCACTTTTTTTTGTTGGTTTTTTGTGTATGTTTTTTGTGTTTTATGTAATTTTTCTTGCTGCTGCTGCTGCAGACGCCGGCCCGCAGCGCTGCATGAAACACACTGGCAAAAAAAAGTGTCAAAAAAAGATGAGAAATTAAATGCAACAAATTGACATTTTTTGCATTTGTTGTTGTTGTTTATCTAATTTAGTTTAAGCGCGAAGCGGTTTGTTGTCTGTCGTACACACGCTCACACGCACACACACACACACGCACATACACATACGCACAGGCAGGCAGACAGACAGACAGACAGACAGACAGACATATGTGAAGCACACACACAGACGAGAGACGACTGCGACAGCGGCGCGCTCTCGCGATGCTCACAGCTGCAGCGACCGCACAACACTGCCAGCAACCCAAAAACGAGCCAGCGTCGCGCGACGCCAACGTTTTTTCAGCTGCGAGAACAAAATGACAACAACGTCGACGTCGACGACGACGACGCACGAGCAAACGACCGAACGACCGACCGAACGACCGAACGACCGACCGAACGACCGACCGAACGACCGACCGAACGACTGAACGACCGACCGAACGACTAAACGACCGACGGACCACGCACGCCGCCTAAAAGCCAAAGTTGCCCACCTAACGGAGGCTGTGTGTGTGTGTGTGTGTGTGTACGTGTGTGTGCGTGCGTGTATGTATGTGTGTGTGAGGCGGAGACTGAGCGGCGCTTTGTGTTGTGCTGCTCGCCATCTTCTTCTTCTTTTTTTCTACGTGCCTTCGCAGCTGAATGAAGTGCGCAAAAATAGTAGTAGAAGACGACAGCGTTGACAGCGACGGCGACGGAGACGTTTGCTGCGTAGGCTGTGCATAATTTTTCGTGATTTTTGTTGTTGTGTTTTTACGATTGACTGGCAATTGTTATTGGCATTGTTTTTGTTATGTTCTTGTCGTTGTTGTTGTTGTTGCTGCTTTACGGAAGTGAAGAGAGTAGCAGGCTGCATGCGCAGAGAGCAATAAAATCGCTTCAACTATGCCAATTGCAGTTTTGGAACAAAAAGTTTGTTCTGTTTCAATTTCGTACTTGTTGTTGCTGCTGTTGCTGCTGCTTATCGGCAGCTGTGTTAGTTGTTGTTGTTGTTGTTGTTGCAATCATTTTTCATTTGCTGGACACAAAACGTCAACAGCAGCGCTGCTGTTCGCTGAGAGAGCGCTAGCCCCAACTCTCTCTCTTACTCTCCCTTGCCCTATCTCTTTCCTTCTCTCTCGCTCTCTCTCTTTGCGCAGCTAGGCAAAGCTGCGCGCTCTTAGGCCATTGCTGCTGCTGCGCTGCTGGCGCCTATGCTGCTGCGACAGCAGTCATAGAACGCTTCTTCTTCTTCTTGTTGTTGTTGTTATACGTAGCTGCTGCTGTTGTTGCTGCTGTTGTTGTTGTTGTTGTTGCTGCTGTTGCTGTTATTGCGCGTTGCACTTGAAAACTTCATTTACGCATTGCTGCTGTCAAGTTACCCAATTCTCCCACCATTCGCAATTTGCATCTGTTCTGCACGAGGACTCTGGTTCATGTCCTGACTAAACACCGTGTGCAACTCAAATGTAAGCAACGAAAAATGCATTTTCTTTAAAATTAAAAAAGAAAATGTAATCTCTTCATGAAATCGCCTGATTCTATGCGAGCTAGACATGTTTGCATTTATATCTAGATAGCTGTAAGACTGAGGAACTAGTTCGGAAATAGGAAACAGGACGCAGGACATGATGTGGATCAGGAATATATTACTCAATAATTTAATATTTAATATTATCGTTTAATATTTGTTTAGTGTAATTTGACGATTTGCTTCAGTTGTTAATTTGATTGCAACCAGCAACCAGCAACCACCACCCACCACCCACTTTTTTGCTTTTGTTGTTTTTTGCTGTAAGTTGAGCTGCATTTTCATGTTGACCGCTGTCCCTGGAAAAGTTTAAAATTGCTTTGCCCAGGCAATGGCAATAACGAAGAGAACAAAGTATGCCAAAGATGCGACGACTCATAACCTCACCACGCCCCCCCCGCATCCCTAAGGATACGGTGACCCGCGCCCACGCAAGGTGCTACTTGCTGCGGGCTCGCATTGCAATTATCCACGGCTTTTCAGACCCAGCTCAGGGTCATCTCCGCCTCGAGAGTTATCCATCAACGTTGAATGGTCCTTGCCTCAAATGAAAATTGCCTCCCTCAACAACAACAAGGGAGGTGTTGTGGTATGGGGGAAGAGTAATCGGACGCGCGTTGATATTTGCTCCTTGTTGGCTAATTTTGATGCTTAGTTAAGGTGGCCAGGAGCAACGTTAGCCTGCCTTGCCTTGCCTTACGTTACATTGCCTTACGTTACATTACATTACGTTACGTTACGTTACATCACGTTACGTTAGCTTGCCGTTGCGTTACGTTACTTGCACGTTTTTATGGCTTTTCAGCCGGGAGCCTTGTTTTTTGTTGCTGTTGTTTTTCTCACTTGCCCGTTTGCATTTGCTCTTTGCCATCATTTGCATAACAACCCATCCCCACCCCTCCAGATATGTTCAGCTTATGTATATATATATATATATATATATATGTATAGAGATATATAAAGAGAGCCTCTGCTCAAAAAATTAATATGCATCGCAATAAGAGGCAGCAAATTGCACACATAAATCATAAACTTCAACAGAAACTTGAGCTAAAAAATCGGTTTTTCATTACATCATCTTAACTTAAGCTGGTTTCCATTTTTATTTTTTTCTATTTGGTTTTTTCCAGTCCATTTTATGGACTCGCCAGCTTATTGAATATTGTTCATAGCCACAGCTTTATGCTGACTTATCTGCGGCAAGCAAAAAAAAAAAAAAAACCACAAAAAAAAAACCAAGGAAAGCAAAAGTGTTGCTTCAAAAATCGATTTGAACTATTTTGATTAACAAGTTTCTTAAAGCAAGAATGATTAATTAAATTGTACAAACTTGCCCCATTCAACAGAGATATATATATATATATATATATATAAATAAATATAAATAAAACTTTGGCTTTTGCTCGCAGAAGAGCATTTCAAATAAGCAGCGATTTTGTGCTACAAATTTCTGAGTTTTTATCTTTTTGAAAATTGTTGTTCATTTTTGCTGTTTTGTTGTTTGTTTGGTTGGAACTTGGGCTCGGCTTTGTGCTATATGTTTACAACAGGAGCAACAAAATGGCAGAGCGAGTCCAACTAAATAATGAATGGAAAATGGCACCCAGGAGGCACACGCTTTACACAGAAATTGGACGCACCAACAACAACAGCAACAATAAAAACAAACAACAAAAACAAAGGAACAACAATCATAGTGCACATGCCATCATTCAGCAAAGTATTTATACCCTGCACCCATTAAAAGGGGTCTACTCAAGCTGTGCACCAGCATGTAACAGACAAAATAATGCAATCGGGCATTGAAATTTTCGATCTACAACAGCCGATATCAGAGACGTACAATAAAAGTTCAACTATACCACACTTATCGCATTTTATCGATAACTACTTCCGATACAAATCGATACACATATGGGACGCAGTTCGAATGATATAGCCTCCGATCGAGGTGACTTAAGAGCCATAATAAAGTTCTATTCGATAATATATACTAGCAGGTTAACATGAAATTAATATATTTAGCTATATAAATAGTAGATAAAATGGAATATAAAAACTAAAAGAATCAATAATTTGATTAGCTAATTGATTAGGCTATGGCAACTATATTTTAATATGTTATAAATCAATAATTAAATAAATAAATACCCTGATCAACGGCAAGAATAACATTGCTAATGACTACAATTGATTTAATGGAATATTTGGCAATAAATGAGAGGGGAATTCATAAATATTCAACAGCTGGTTTCAAGGGTATCCACGAGTCAAGCATTCAAATTTGTATACATATAAAGAGAACTAAATTTTATTTTCTTGTAGTTGTTGTTTATTGTTTCGAGCTGCATGTAAAGTGCCAGATTATTTTTGGTAAGCTTTCTTCTTTGTTGTTGTTGATGTTAACTGCATTGTTTTCCTATCTGTCTATCTATCTATCTATCCATCTATCTATCTATCTATATATGTATCTATAGGATACGCAGTTGAATTTCTGAATTGTAATTACTATCTGACTGGCTGAACTTGATAACAATGGGAAGCTGTCGAGCAGGGGACTGAGAAGAGTGCTGAAGACTACCGACTGTGCTGTGCTGAAATCTTTACTTATAATTCAATTCAAAATCAGATGCTTCAGCTGCCCATTCTCTCTGTGTGTGTGTGTGTGTGTGTGTGTGTGTTACACACATTCGCACAACATTTTTGCCCAGTTTTCCCAATAATAACATAATCAAGGACATGTCTTAAGAAGTTTTCACTTTTCCTGAGTAATTGAAGAGGCAGGCAATTTCCAAGTAATTTATTCAATTATTGCAAGCCAAACGCAATTGATGATGTTGTCATAAACTCTATGAGCATGTGCTGCATCGACCTGAACATACCCTGTGATCACAATTTCATTTCGATTAGAAAATATGGCAAACGACTCTATCTGCATATACTCAATGCGTATACTTAATGCGTATACTTAATGCGTACACTTAATATATATATTTGAAGGTGGCATTTATTCTAGAGTATCTGCGCTTCGTTGCTGCCCGATAGGAAAACTTTTTCTCGTTTTCGTTTTTGCTTTATTATCTTAATGTTTTCAATTTCCTGCGCTTTGAACTCTGTTTTCCTTTCAGATTTGCATGCTGAGTGCGTAAATACCTATCCGCTATAGTGTACGTGTGTGTGTGCGTGTGTGTGTGTGTGTATGACGACTGCACTTCTTACTCAGCGGCTGGGCAAAATAAATTGCATACGTTTCTCAAATATTTTTCCCTCTTACATTTTAATAATTTTAGTTTTATTTTCCTTTTGGATTTCTTTGTGCTTTTGCTAAATTTCCACTTGACGGAGACAGAGAGAGAGAGAGAGAGAGAGAAAGAGAGATAGATAGAGATAGCTGGTTGGGCAGGGAGATACATCAGCTTCACGTAAGTGCAACCTGTCCCTATGCAAAACTTATCTAGATACCTACAAATCTTGAGTTGCCAATTCTGATTCCTGGCCTTGGGGAAATGTAGACTTCAAGTGGGGAAGATACAGCAGCTGCAGCTTACCAAGGGACAAGACAAATTATATATTGAAATGGCCTGTTATTAAAGAAGTTATTGGAACTTTGCTGAAGTCTAGCCTGAAGCGGAAATTCACTGTTGATTTCGATAGCATTTACGCCGATTTCTTATCGATTGTGCAAGCAAAGAACCAACAAAGGTAATAACTGTTTACTAGACGAACCCTCTCTCTCTCTCTCTCTCTCTCTCTCTGTCTCTCTCTGCGTCTCTCTCTCTCTTTCTTGCAAGTTTTTAAAATTTTGTTTATATTCATGCTTGCCAAAAAGTTAATCATAAAAATGTGGTGAAAACAAAAAAAATGTCAAGGTTCAACTTGTTTACTGATTGTTTTTCCGGTTGCCTTCGGGCAACGCCCTCCAATCGCCAATCCCCACAGCAGTCTTGCCCCGCCCCGCCCAGCCAGTTGCTGCTGATGCCTTAGCCACATTTTAAATTCAATGCTCTGGCAAATTTGGCAACAAAATGTGGTTGATTGATTTGCCATTTAGCCATAATCGATAACCATTTTGGCTAAGGCGCGAAAATGCCGCTCAGCTTGCTAAATTCAATTTAATTTGCCAGCTTACCAGTTAACAGCTAACTAGAGAGAAAACGTCAAGACGCGACTTCAACTTACCTATAAAGAGAGAAAATATATGCGTACAAATTAGTTTAAGTATTTGAATAATGCGATCATTAACTTTACTGAACTATAGATTGGGCAATTTAGTGTTTAATTCAAAGATCACTTGGAAAATGCTGCTGGGGCGAAGCTCAAACTTCAAGCAATTTAAGCATTGCTAAATGCCTTCAGGTCGAACTTGAATAGAGCAAAAGCTCGCCAAGTTTCAATGGAAAATAATGCCGAAAATATGAACTTTTTCTTAAAAGAAATTTAATATCTTTTTAAATAGTTTTTAAATATATTTTGGATGAGGAGTATATGCAAATTATATATTAAAAAAAAAGATATATATATATATAAGAAATAGTGTATGATGTTTCTGATCAAACGAGGTATTTAAAATATAGTCTAAAGCTTTTTAGCAATTAAAAATGTGTGAAAATATATTATTCTATGCAGGAATTAGTTTGGCGCTTAAAGCTTTTAGTTTTTGGCGTTGCTTTGAGGCTTAAAGCTTTTGCTGCAATTCCTGACCCGCAGCAACTAAAAGTGCAGTGCGCAAACCGTTACTCGCAGAGCTTTTGCAAAAGATATCAAAGGCTGCGAAACGAACGTAAGCTTTCTGCCCAGCGAATAAAAAGCTTTGAGGCAATGGCTTTCAGCTAAGCAGGTGCAATGTGTGTGTGTTCACCACAAGCAAGCGTAAATAAAGAAAGAAAAGCTTGCTGTGGTGAAAAGCTCAGCTGAAGGCGCTTTTTGTAGCACGTGCGGCACAGCGGGTTGGATTGAGAAGGATTGGCAAAGTGCTTCGACTTCAGCGTGTGTGGAGTGCCGTGAATTAACAATCTGGAATCACTCGAGCCGCAAGAGCAAAAGCACAAACAAGCAGGATGCACAACTGAAAACTGACAGCTGACAGCTGACAAGGACACGTGTCCTCGTGTCTCAAGTGTTACGCCTCAGCACCCACTGCGTGTGTGGAGAGAAATCAAACTGCAGTTGCCACTTGCTTTAACCGGCTCTTATGAACTGAGCAACCGCAACCTCAGATGCCACTTGCAACCTTTAATTTGCAGCAACAAATCGTTGGCCAGCTCAGCTCAGCTCACTTGAGATATTTCGGAATTATGTGGGATTTATGTTCTGTTATCGTAAGTCTCGATGTGTTCACTCTGTTCGTTATTGCATTTGCCGTTTGGCATGTGGCATGTGTGGAGTCTGTTGCAGAAATGTGTATCCTGTAACACTGTAGTCCTTACATCCCCTGCCTTATTTAACTTACGTTCGCTCCCCGCCACTCGAACTGCTGCCTTCCACCTGCTTATCCTTATCAATTTAAGGCTGCTCTGTCCACATAATGCAGCTGGTCGAATGTGTTACGTGGCGCATACGTAATATCTTTTGCTCTTTTGGCCACAATTTGTATGCTTTTCCTTTGCCACATGTAGCATGTGACACTAATTAACAACCCGGCATTGCCAAAAGGCTTTTCATTGCTTTACACCGTTTTTTTTTATGTTGTTTTTTTTTTTTTTTAATTTTGTTGCAGCTTGTGTTGAATTCACAGTTTTGACAGTTGCAATCAGCTCAGGCAGCAGATTATTGCGAAACTTTTGTTTTAGTTTTTCACAAAGCAACAGAAAATTGTTAAATAACACAACAGCCACAGTAAAAACTAATTCCAGCACTTAACACAAAAACTGAGCTCACTAATTGGACAACATTATTAATTTCAAAGTGCTGAAGCTGCTGAGGCTGCTGAGGCTGCTGAGTGTTGAAATTGCTTTTGGGAGTAGTTGTTATTAAAAATTGTTGTCGTTGTTTTTGGGCTGCAGATAATTTCGTTAGTTAATTGAGGTGCTGCACACACAAACACACACACACACACACGCAGACACACACGCAGACATGCTTGTTGCCGGTTTTGGCGTGTTCGAGTCAACACGTTTTTTGGCCAACAATTCGCGTAAAAATGCCTTCATTATCGCCGTAAAGTATGCAATGCGTATTTAATATACAAACAAGGAAGCCACGCGCTGCGCGAACAAACCCTTAAAAGGGTTTCTTAAGCCCTAAGTCGAACATCCTTACACGCCTGCACATGCCCATCTACTTGCCACTTACTTAGTGCGCCACACCACCCGCAGCCATTGTTGTCTCTCTTTGTGCCACATTTTGTGTATTTCTTTTGTTGTTGTGTCGTTTTTTGTTTTTATTTTTTATTTTTTACTGCGGGTTTCATTTTGCCTGTTTGTCATTGGATCTTTTCTGTCTGTTTGTCTTGAAACTGAGCGCCAAGGATGCTGTGGCCGGGCGGGGGTGGGTGGGTGGGGGTGGTGTAGTCTGGTTGGTTTGATGGTTCGTTGCTTCCGCTTGGCCTCTAATCGAGCTCCCAAAACGCCTTCAGCTGCTCAGTTTAATTTAGCATTAGAGTTGCGCACAACGACAACGACAGCAACAACAACAGCAGCAACAACAGCAACAACAGCAATAGCAACAGGAACAACAGCAACGACAACAACAAAGTGAAAAGGAAACACAGGCCGAGAGGGTATTGAAAAATACGTGGACACGTATAAATGGAGGCCAAGTGAAAGTCGATTTTTATCCCTGGGCAATGGCTCCCCCGAGGTGCTGAATCTTTCTCCTGCTCGCTCACTCACACTCTCTTTATCTCTCTCTCTCTCTCTCTCTCTGTCTCTCTCTCTCCGTTGTTATTTTTGTTGGTCTTTAAAAATAATTTTTATCTTTTGTTTTCTTTTTTCTCTTTTGGCAAGCCCATTTGTCTGTTATGTTTTAAATAATAAATAAACTGTAAACATAAGTCACGCATACATAAGGCGCCAAAGTTGAACCCTTGGCTTTAAAAGATTTATGTACATTTGCTTGTATATATATATGTATATATATATAATATATATATATATATACATGCTGGTTGCCCTTTGATGGGTGGTTTGAGTGGTTGCCCTCAAGTACAGCTTGGAACAGTGCAATTTTAAGGCTCGCACAGACAGTTGAGGTAAATATTCCTTTTAATAAACAAAGCAGCCGAAAGCAAGAGAGAGAGAGAGAGAGAGAGAGAGAGAGATGCAGAGAGCGGGTGGAAAACAGGAAGTGAATTCGGCTAAGTGTCTGACAAGTTTATTATTAAATTATTAATGAACATGCACTTAAAATGTTGAACAAACATTGACATGCAGTCGATAGATATCCGTCAATAGTTAATGAAGGGATCAGTTCCGAAAAAGGACTCACAAAGGGGAAGGGCGGAGGAGGCGTGGTGGATAGACAGTGGCCATCAAAGACAGCTTCATTAGTATTGGACGCAACCCGCTGCGCACTGCTCGAATTTATTGAATATTTTATAAATATCCGCTAATTGGGCGATTGTCAAAAAAAAAAACACGTTGGTTCATAAAGAATTCAAGGCCCGAAATGAAAACATTTAGCAACTAATTCAAATTGAAGCGGTCAACTTTCTGTATCTAAAATATATAAACGGTTTCATGTCAAGTTTTTAGCTATTTTTGCACATTCAAAAAGTTGTTGGCTCTGATTTAAAAGCTTGCTGAAATATTGAAATATCACATTATTTTCTATTTGTTTTGTGTGGCTGCTGGGATTAAGGGAACATACGCGCGCGTGTGTGTGTGTGTGTGTGTGTGTGTGTGCAAATACAAATACTGAATTTAAGAGCGTGCTTTCTATTTATAATAAGCAGCAGTTTGCGCGTTGTACCAATAAATAAATAAATAAGAATGCGCTGGCAGCGAGAGACCACGACTAGCAGATACCCTAAAGATACCCCAAATCTACACCTATTAAAATAATATATGGTTCGAAATGTGAATAGTAAACAGATTTTCAATACTGTGCAATGATCAATATACATATACAGAATTGTTTCCTGCAACTGGTTCTTGCAAACAATTTCGGAAATTTGAATTGATTGACAGCCAAAGAATATGTCAATGTTTGAACATACGCAAGCAATTTGGTTATCGATATGCCGAAACTAATAGTCCAAATTGAAAGTCTCAAATGAGATCGGCATATTCACACAGCACCAGACACAGATAAACAAACAGAGAGAGACGGATCCAGAATATATATATATATATATATATATATAACGCATGGATATTATTCTATTTGCGTATCATTGTGCTTAGGAGGAGTTCCTGTTTCTGTTCCTGTTCCTGTTGTTATGGTTCCTGTTGCCTGTCGCTAGGATGCTAGGGATGCTGCTCTGTCGATATCAATTCAATTCAATTCAATTCAATTCAAATCAATTCGAGCCAAAGGCCCTGGCAACTAATGCCTGCCAAAGTGAACAGTGGGTCGAGAATTAATTAATTAACCTGCCCTTTAATAAATGAATACTTTATTTATATAATTATTAACTTTCCCGAATGAGTGCAATTAACAGTGCCAAGGAATAGCTTCTGTGTTCATTTCTTCTTCTTTGTTCCTTAATATACATATCAAAGTATCCTTCTCTCATTCTCTCGCTATCTCTGTCTCAGTAATGTCTCGCTGTCGTTGCCAGGCCTTGGAACGAAAACATTTAAATTTAATTATACGACTATGACAAACAATTTTGGCATTTTGACAACGAGCCACTGGTCCGTGGGGGGAGGGGAGGGTTGGCGGGTCGGAATGTGGGCTGCTGGGTGCCAGAGTGTCAGCTGTCTAACGCTGTTGACGACTGGCAATCGTCGAACTGCGAATGACATTTCGAGCGCACACAGGGCGTATACGCGATTTATCTCCCATACCAAAGCAACTACAACAACAACAGCAACAGTAACAACAACAACAACAACAACAGCAACAACAACAAAAACAACAATTAATAATGCGATGAGCATTTTACAAACAAACTCCGGGCTCAAACGGGCCATGAAACGCAGATGCTGACAAGGGCAACAACGCAGCAGGCAGCAGCACGAGGGGGTTGGTGTGGAATGGGAAGAGAAACATGGAAGCGGACATAAACAAGCTAATTAGCCGGAGGCAAAAAGGGAGCTGTTAATCAAAAGAGTATGTTATTGCCACTGTTGTTGTTGCTGTTGTTGTCATTGTTGTTGTTGTCACACAAACAATGTGCTTTATTCAAGCGATTTGATGTCAAAATTGTGCATAACTAGTTGTCCAAAACATGTTGTTGTTTTCAATTAAATGATGTCAAACTAGCTTGAGCCGCGACATTTGTATTTTGTAATTATGTTTAAGTATTTGTGCAGCCCAAGCCAGTAAATTGATTTGTTCAGTTCGCCTGAAACAAAATCGCCAAATTGCTGCGATTTTCTTTTTATTCTTGTGAAAATTGAGTGACCCTCAGGAAAGCATTTCCCAGTTATATGCACCATATGTTGTGAATGTGAACTATCCGTGAGTTAAGCTCATCAAATATAATTGAATTCCACATTGAATTGAAGAAAGCAGCTTTTATGCAACTGGTCGCCAAATGGTCAAATGCCAAAGTTTTCTGAGGTCTAATAGAATATTATTATTATTATTACTCGTTTAATATTTATTGTTTATGATGAGATCTTTTTTGTATTTTTACTGCTCACATAAACACCACATCCAGCAAACATATACATAAAACATCCGTTCGAATGTGATGTTTTTCGCAACTTACACAAACAACTTAAGCCACTTAATGGTTTGACTTGTCGAACTCAACAATGCACTCCGGCTCGGAATTGTCTCTTTTTCTACAGCTTTTTCTTTGCCATAAAGTGTACAATTTGATGGTAAAATATATACTAAGTCTGGTTGGCTAAGTAAGTATACTTAAACAGTAAATAGTCAGCAAACTTGGAGTTGCAACAGTTGCAATCCAGAACTTGTAGTCGAACTGCAAAGCTAGTTCCATGTGCATAGTAGCCATCAATAACAATTTATATATAAATTAACCAATAGAAACATATATATTTGTGTTATTATTATACATATTATGTGTGCATATTATTTGAAATGTGTTTATTTTGTGTATCGATTTTTGTATGCATTATTGTGGATTATTGTGTAGATAAAAACTTTAACTTTAACTTTGGCCAACTTGTGCCAACTTTAAGTTTGCCAAGAAATCCGAACTAATCTCACAAAATATGCATAGAATTAATATGCGAATGAATTGTCTTAACAAGTATTATGATGTTAACGATTTGTCGCCCAAATATGAAGAGCAGAATCACACGCATATGTAGAAAGTTTGCTGCGAATAACTTGGTTGTTAAACAGTTGTTTAGCTATTTATATATGTATATATATATATATATATATATATATATATATATATATATATATATATAGATATGATTCTGATATATGTGTTATATATATATGTGTGATTCTGTTCGACATACAGCTGCACTGCTTGCACAAAAAGAAGACGTATGTATTCCAAGGTGCATCAAGATTGCTTCGAGACTGAGCGACCAGTTCGACTAGTTCGACAGACGGACAGACGGACAGACGGACAGACGGACAGACGTATATGGTTATATCGATGCTGGGTTCGGGGCACAATAATAAATGATAGCACCTGATGGACTTACCCAAAGAGATCTGTATCGCTGCCGGGAAAGCTGATGCGCGGCGACAATGGCGAGCGTCCGGCTCGCTTGAGCATATCGTGAAGTCCGGGCGGAGCGTGTATGGGACTGAGGATGGTGATCTTGCGATTGGGTGGCGCCAGGAAGCCACCGCTTAGTGTGAGCTGGGTGCGCATACCCTGCGACGAGGAGCTGCTCTTCATCTCAATGGTCTCCGCCGACTTGGAGATGAGTATCGATGATGATTGCTGCAGTCCCAGCTTTGACATCGATATCGATGGCAAACCACCCGCCGATGTTTCGCCCAAGGCGACATCAGCACTTGCCGCCGATGCGTCATCGATCTGCGTGGATGCGCTCCGGATGCACTTTTCTGGCCGTGCACCGCTCACCGGCGTTACGCTGGCCGCCGCCTCCGAGTGCGCCGACGTGGAGCGAACAAATTGACGCACATGCTTCTGGTGGGCGGTAAGAAAGCCGTGCGCCTCGGGCTGTTGCAGAAAACTCTGAAACTTGGACTTGGTGGCCCCAGCAACGGCACCAATAGCTGCACCACCCGTTCCAGTTGCAGTTGCCGTTGCACTCGAGCTGCTCACATAACGTGTGCTGCTGCTCCGCTGCTCGCTGCTAATGATCGATGTGGAGGATTGCGCCTTCAGCTGCTGTGCGATAACCGCTGCTGAGTTGAGCAGATGAGTGCTCTGCTCGGCAATGATGGCACTCGACTGCAGACTCTGGCTGCGTGCACTGCTCGAAATGATCTTCTGCTGTTGCATTTGTTGCATCTGTTGTGTGGCACTGGCGGCGGCGGCGGTGGCGCTGCTGCTGCTGCTGCTTGTGCTGCTGGTGACGGAAAAGGAGCGCGTCGCCAGTTTGCTGCTGGTGCTGGTGCTGCTCGTGCTCGATGTCTGACTGTATTTCTGGGTATGCATTAGTTTTGTCTGCTGTTGTTGCTGCTGCATCTGCATCTGCTGCTGTTGTTGCATCAGCAGCGGCTGCTGCTCGGACAGCGATGTGGCAAACACACTGTCATCGCCCGGCGAGCTGAGCTCCAGATCTGCAATGGAGCGCACCTCCTCCGCATCGACCTCGCTGGGCGTGGTGATTATGTACTGAGGTGGCGCTATCGGAGCAGAAGCTCCATTGCTGTCGCTGTTGTTGCCAGACATTGTTTTCGATCCGTTTCGGTTCGGTTCGGTTCGGTGCGGTTCGGTGCGGTGCGGTTGCTCGACTGTGCTTTGTGGTTCTCAGGCTTGTTATCTTGTTGCCGATTTTCTTTTGTTTTGGCTAAGGAACACAAAATTTGTTTTTGGTTTTTTTTGTTGTTGTTGTTGTTTTTTTTCATTCACAATTAAAACTTGCCTGCGACTGAAACTTGAACTCTTCTCAAACTGTTGTCGGATTTCAATTCTCGTTCAACTTTTGTTTTTACTTGCATCTACCTGGCCAAAGATTTCAGAAAACCTCAGCACTTTTTGTCATAATGCGATGCACTCAAGCAATCACGACCAGGTCTGAATGGGAGTGTAACAATTGACAACAACTTGCCACACTCTTCGCTCCCCATCAACTTTCTCTCAGACAATTTGGGTTTGCTCTGATTTTAAGTTGGACTTATAAAATGATGCTGCAAGTTAAGGCATGAAAACCAAACTGACCAAATATATGTACATATATTACATTATTACATCAATGATATCAAAATATTCACAATGTTTTTCATTCATAGTTATAATTTCGTTATTTGCTTCCTTTGTTGTTTATAAATTGAGGAATTCAAATAGAGGATAACGCCAACGTTAGTCCAAATTGAGTTGAAATCTTTAAGCGCCGTTGCAGACATTGTGACAAACGTTAAAGTGCATGTGCTGAATGCCACATGCTCGAGGGCTGCACAAAGTTGTCCCCCAATTCGAGTGCAACATGTAGCCAGACAGGAATTGCAGTTTGGATCTGACAAGAAAACAAAAAAAAAAAGTCTTCTGCGAATTCACTGAAGACACCTTGCCACCTCTGTCCAAACCTCACCCCGCCTCACCGGAGCACAGCTGTCGACCTTGGGCGATGTGCATGCCACAAAAATACAAAAAAAAAATAAAAAAATAGTTTTACTTTTCGCTGCCAAGCGGATGTCGCTTTTTTAATTTTCTTTTATATTTTTTTTATAATTTTTTTCCTGGTGCGCTAACAAGCTGCATAATTAAGAGCACACATTTTTTGGGGCAGCAGCAGCAGCAGCAGCTGTGTAAAAGTGGCAAACTATGCGCCTTGAGCGATGACCCTGAATCACATCAAATCACAACTCGCCAGCACCAAGACCACTCCCACTTCAACTCCCACTCCCATTCTCTGTAGACCCTTAGTCAGCTGGTCAGGAATGAGTTGGTGTCTGCTTTGTTTGCAGTGCAGTCACAAATCATAATGCTGACTATTGCCTTCGACATGTGCCATTGGTTGTTTGGGCGTGATCAATGCCGGAAATAGTCCACACAGCACTGGACACAGGATAACGGCCGTAGAGTGCATTTATCAATCAAGTGGCAAACAAGCAGCATAAATGTATGTCCTTTATATGCATACACAGCTGTAGCTGTCCAACTTGCACCAAGTTGCTCTTCTTTTATCAATAATCCAGTTAGATATTGAATACTAAAATGCTATATATAATATTATAGTTCAAAAATCGAGAAATGTTATGTGGAGTCGGATTATTGCTCTTTCTTCAAATCAAAATTTGAAAAAGAAAAAGAAAAGAAAACTTTTTGCGGGAATCTTAACACTCTTTGACTAATGTGTCGCATCCACTGCATAAGAATTCAGTAGAAATCCAAAGCCATATTTGAAATAGGAAGGCTTTTTAATTGAGGATTTCTTTAGAAAATAAGTCTTTTCTAAAAAATATGAAAAACAAACACAAGTCAATTTCTCAGTGCTATTTTTTTAGCAGGCACAAAGCGCACTTCGCTTCTTGTTTGTTTGTTTGTTTTTTTATTGTTGTTGTTGTTGTTTTTGTAAGCAATCTCGGTTAGTGAATATGTGATGCAATCAGACCAAGTGTGTGTGCCACATTGAATGTCAATGCACGCTTTCAATGGGTTTATGGTATTGCGGCCATTACGTTAATTCAAAGTCGCAACGCAAAAGGCGTCCAATTGTCCTGGCCAAGTTCAAGAGCAACAGTTCACAGTTTATTTAAGACTGCCACCCTAAATCGAATCGATATTGTTGAGCTTATCTGGTAGCAAAAGAGTTATTCCTTTATTTATTTATATATATTTATATATATATATTTAATGTGTTTCACTTAGTTCAATAAAGTAAGACAATAGTGGCAAAGAAATCTGGCATCTGGTCAATTTGATCGCAATTGCAATTGCTAGTGGAATAATTGTGAAATATAAACAATCGAAAGAGTATTGTGGGCAAACCAGTTACGAGGGTGAACCCCTCTTGGGGCTGCAACCTCTCCATGCCCTTAACATGGTTCAGGGCTTGGAATTGATTGCGCTCTGCTCGAGTCAGTTTTGCCCTTGCTGCTTGCTGCTTGCTTGGCGGTATTTTGCATTTCAGATCAGTTGGGTGTTTGTTTGGATATTGTTTCCTACACCCCCTCCTCCCCGCCTCACTCAAAGTAATTGCGGTGGAGGAGAAAAAATTGATTGCATCAGTGCAATTAGTATGGGCTTTGCGCTGAGCGACAGCTGTCGCTGCATTGTTGCATAATTCCGATCCAATGCAAATGCGAACCAATTTAATTTGATTTGCTGCAACTAAGCCTGCCCCCCGCCCATCCTGCTTCATGTATGTATTTACTCTTCTTGCCTAGTCTGGCTTTGATTATAGCCGTGTTTATATGTGTGCAAATATTTGACGTGCTTGGGCACATTTGATTTGCTCAGTTTGATGACTGGCCATTCTTTAAAACAATGCCTGACAGCAGCAACGGCAACAACAAGAACAGCAAACAATAAACTCAATTTGCATGTCTCAAATCACAACAGCCAACAAATTCCTTTTTCTAATTTGAGTCCGACCGGCATTAAAACAAAATACATATTCCAATAATTTTGTATTTGCCGTTGACTCGTTGGATAATATTACATTTCATTTGGGTTATTATTTTATTTTTATTTATGTAGTAATTTCAGCAATTTACATTTTAATCAAATATTTCGATTTTTGGCTTTAACCGTTTCAATTGACAACAGTTAATTATTACGCATGACCGTTTATCAATTATTTATAAATGGCATATTTATCAAGCTATTAATTAAATGCACACGCTGCGTGTTTAAATGCTAATTAGTCCGCCAATCTTTTAAAATGTTTAAAATTATGAATTCGATTTCGCATATTAATTAAGTTATCTGTGGCATTTGGCAGTGGCACAAATGAAACACATTGAATATTGTATTTTCGCTAATACGAATAAAGCTGTTGTTTAACCGAAAAGTCAAACATTTAAATAAGTTTTTCTTATTTTTTTGTTGTAACTCTTGTACTCTCTTTGTTGATCTGAAAATCGCTTGGTGCGCATTGAAAGTGCTTATAAATGATGTTGGCTAAAACGCTTGAATCGATACCCTTTTGGGATTCCTGGCTTTCGGTCTCATTTACTGCAATTCAACATGAAATTTGGCTAATGATGTTGACAGCCATGTATGGCAGAAAAAAAAAATGGCTAACAGTAGCGCTTTTGTTGCTTTAGTTGCTCTTTATGCATTGCCAGGGGCGTTCTGTGCTACGGCAAATGGGCGTGCCAATAAAAACACGCCCATACATGAGCTATATATCCAAGCAATATATGTGTGTACATGTACAGGCACTACATAAATGCATATAGCAGAGTATGGACGGCTGAGCTGAGCTAACCAACAAATAAAATTATTAAGGGAAGTGGTTTTAAATCCTGCACCTATTGAAAATGGTTGGCAACCATTTTAAATGTGTGTACAAGTTTCCCACAACAGCCCAAACAAAGCATAAAATGACGAGATATTCCTATCCCAATCAAATCGATAATCTTTACCAACAAAATCAATAAACTAATAAAAGAAAAATAGACAATAAATTGAAGTTCACTTGATCTGCGTAGAGTATATCAACATCTTAGTCGACAGTCGCCGGATGGGCGTGCTCAAACAGACAGACAGACATCGGTATATGTATATAGACTCGTCTGTTGATCCTGATATACCCCGTGGCGTACTTTTGCACACCTTTGTAGTCACTTTTAATGGATTCAGCAAAAAATCAGCACCTGCTGTTCGAATTAAGTGCAGTCGAATGAATCGCACGAGTTATCAAGTGCCATTTGCAGTTGCCATCGACTCAATTCGATTAAAAGTCCAAAAAAACAGATATATATATATATATATATAGATCAATGTGTTTGCACAGAAAGCCTATCAAAACAGTAATACGCTTTTGGAGAAATGCACGAAAAAAATACTGTTTACTTTTATAGTGCAAGAGTTAAGCGAATTAACGAACTTCAACCGATGTTATGGCCACGTATAAAAAAAAAAGAAGTTAATTTGGAGAGATGGCAGTAAAGTAAATTAAATAATTCAAAATCGCCACTGGATATTCATCTTGCGATAATGGAATGCCAAGGACAGTAAATGGCAGTTGACATTTAAAACATTTACAACCTTGACGTCAATCAAAATTAGCCATGTGGATTTTATGCCAGGCTTCTTTGGCAGATTGCGAATCACCACTGATTAAAATGCACTTAACGTGAATAATTTTGTTGACATTATTATTTTCCTGTTGCTCTTGTTGCTGTTCTTGCTGTTGTTGTTATCCATCAAAGTCAATTTAAAGTTGCTTTCGTATTTTTAATAAATCTGCCATACGGCTGACCTTAAGCATTTTCATGGGAGTGTGTGCGTCTGTGTGTGTGTGTGTGTGTGTATGTGTGTGTGTATATATATATATGTGAGTGATTTCAATTTAATTTAGTAAACATTCGCCAGCCTCCGCAGCTAAAGTCGGAAGTTAACAGGCATTGCAGCTTGAAATAACAAATTCAGATTGGGGTAGGAGGCAACTCGGGTGAAGCTTAACCTTAATTAAACTGCAGCTTTTATGTTTGCTGTCTTTAATGCTCATAAATTATATATATATATATATAATTACAGCAGCATACATAAAGCAAAGCAAATATTTGAAAATAACTAAACCTTAAGCAAGGCTCGCATATTATTATGATTAGTCCAGTGAAATGAAAAACAGCATCTGATTTGTTTTTATTTTATTTAGATTGTGGATTGTAGATTGTATTCCAAGCACTATCCTTATAATCCAATCTAGTCGAGCAAGGTTGGGTTGAACTCTACAATTTACACCGAGTTGGGCCACGGACTGTTTTAAATATTCAACACTCTGCAGCTGGGAGGCGGAGTCGGACTCCGGGTCGGAGTCTGAAAACGGATGCGTTTGGCGCTACGTATAATTTGTGAAAATTTGTCATCGTAAATGTTTTATATGCCACACCACTGGGGGTGCCTTGCAATTTAATCAAAGTTCCCATATTAATGAAATACCGCCGCGCACATCCAAAATGAAATAAGCCAGCGAACTGAAATTATAGCCGGCATTCAGGACTAGTGAACCGCACTAAAGCATATTCAAGTTGTACGTGCACCAGGTGGATAAGGGGGTGGCAAGGCAGAAGTAGTGTTGGTGGAATCACTCGCTTGCTTAAAGCCAACACGACAATCATAAACAGAAAGTTCGAGCCAAAGTCAAAGGCAAAGTCAAAGCCAAAGACCCAATTGCTATGCGATAACAAGCAGGCAAAATGTGCCAAAGTATTTATTTGGAATGCTATTTGACATTCAGAGCGAAACTGAACAACAAAATTATGGCTGCAGCAATGCACTCATCATAATAATAAGACACGATCCAGCAGCAAACATTATTCAGTATTTTTGCTATAAGCAATTGTTTTCTACTAAAAATATAAGCATCTTTACTCATTTTAATCCCTTCGAAAATTCTTCATATATTTCTCTGCGAAGCAATGTGCTCATTGAGAGTGTTCAAATAGAGCACTCAATTTGTTGTTGCCTAGTGTAAGTGAGTAAAATGCAGAGCAAATGAATTCAATGATAAGCTAGTGGCACGCGAAAGTGGTAAGCAATGAATTCAAAGGCGCAGGGCGTAATGGGGAGTGATAGGGCACAATAGAAATTCCACTCAGTTGGCCATAAATTTGCTTAATTTATTGTGCGTGTTACATAAGGCGGATTATTTTCCTTTATTTTTGGCTTTAAAGCCAACGTTGAGCGCAAATAAGCAATCGAAATTAAAGTGACGAGCTCAAAGACGGCACTGAAGGAGGCGTCACGACCAAGCCTATATAAGGTGCTGCGAGGGATGATGGTAATCAAGACGAAGACGAAGACGGTGGCGGCGACATCGTTTGTGGCATGGGGTTGTGGTTGTTGTTGTTGTTATTATTATTGTTGTTGTTGTTGCTGTTGTTGTAGTTGTCCTTAAGGTGACACAGGTCTGACCTTTTGATCGGCAGCTCGTTAGAGGGAACGGAAGGTGGCTGACGGCAACTGCAAGATAAATGTGGCAACGGCTTTTCTGGTATGTCAAAAGCAGCACATTTTACTGCGTTACTCATTTTGTTTGGCAACAATTGTTCATTTATGGGCTTTTACATAATACTTTCTTAGTCGTTTTGCCTGCGTACTCATTAAATAATTAGACATGAAATAATTTGAGACAAATCTATGCATTATCCAGAATATATATATATATATGCAAACATACATCACACGTATTGAGTTAATTGCATTACTGCATTGGCCAACAAGATGGCTTCACAGCAGTTGCAAGCGCAAAACTGGCATTGCGCACAATTTGCTATTGAGATTTTACAAGTTGCCATTGGCAGCTGGCTAAATCGGAAGCTGAAGATAATACGCACAGCAATATCCCATTCAAAGGTACAATGGAAAATGAAGTTAAATGATTATAATTCATTATCGATTGTTATCCGAATGGAAAACGTGTCCAATTTTAGATTGAAGCTTTCGTGTGCCTTCGTTTCAATACTGTATTCTGTTTACAAATGAACATTGATTAATCTAATTTTTCAACGTATTGCTGTTGCTGGTGTTGCTCTTGGCACAGGTTGAGTAGGTCTGCAGTCTAGCTGTGAAAAATGTTACGTAATCGGCAATCATTCCATCAATCAGGCAGTCAGGCAGTCAGTCTGTCAGGAACTCATTGCTTGGACTTGAGTTGGGTCACCCGCTCAACGCACAACTTTCTATCCTCGAAAGCACTCACACACACACCAGCACACACAGACCAGCACACAATTTGACAGCCATGGGCAAAAAATATTGAAAGAATTACGAAGCTACGTGAACAAAAATGAAGCAAAAACAAAAATGGGGTCGTTTGACGGAAGCGCAACACGAAATGCAAAATCGATGTGAACGAAAACTTGAGGAACTTTTATTTTAGCATTTAGGCGGCTTCGCAGCTTTAAAAGCCATATAGGAAGCTGCCTCAATGGCTGGCATAGAAAGTAGTATCATTGTCCTGCATCGATATACATGTGTGTGTGTGTGTGTGTGTGTGTAAAATACCTATTTGATTTGCTATGCGTGCTTGTGCAGAGTGAAAAGTGTGTGTATCTGTGACAGACAATGTTAACGTTTGCCATGCTGTGCCGCAGATATTTTGTAGCAAATTGTTTTGTACACAAACCCACCCACACACACACACACACACAGACACACACACACACACGTGGATAGCTTATCCAAAAATGTGTGTGTGATGTGCATGTGTCAACCTGTATGGATGAGAATCCCAATCTAAAAATTTTGCTGACGCTGTCCAACACTTTTAGTGCAGTCTCTTTCGCTCTTACTCTGTCGCTTCCGATGTCCAAATATTTATGGGTTTTTCTGATAAAATTACACACACACTCACACACACACACAGCTTGTAATGGTTGTATTGTATATTGTGCCACTTTCCGGCAAATTCTTTCTCATTTTTTTTCGTTGCCTACTTTTCAGGTCGAACAATTATATAACAATTTTATGCTATGAATAACAAACATATGATTTGCTCTGTAAATGCCGGTTGTCTAAAAACGATGTTTAAATCATTTATCATTGATACCCTATAGTTTGAATAGTAAGTGGCAATTAAATAAATAATTGACCAATTTGTTAGTTTTAATTGTATTTTAAGAAATATTCAAAAAACTATTAAAAAGTTTAAATTTTATGATTGAGTTGTTGAATGTTTTCTCATTTAGAATATCATCATAGCTAAGGAGCCAACGGCAGCTGTTTGTATTTTTCAGGACTCTTAAGCAATGAATTTAATTAATCTGAAAATTATTACGAAAATTACTTTTAATTTGGGGGCGTCTTTCAATTTCTGGGTGTCGCTTGGCAATGGCAACACAAAAATGCCATATTTTGCCTGACTATGCGCCACTTCAGTTACTTAACGGCAACAGGGTAGAAAAAACAACAAAATTATCGACTGAAATTATTACAGCTGGCAGGAAGCAGGCAATGTAGCAATATGAACTGTTGCCTGTCGTTTAAAACGTGACCACAAATGATGAGGCGGATTGGGACAGAGCCAAACCAAAAGCTGGACTCCAGCAGCTGCTATATATTATGCACACACACACACACACACACACATATATATATATATATATATATATATGTAACTGTACATACATGAGAAGCATTTGTGGCATCTTTCATTTGTCATCTGCATTTGCGGTTCATGCCACACAACCTGAGGGTGCTTTTCTACGAAATGTTTTTTTTTTTTAAAGATATTCTATTTCGTTCTGTTTTATTTTATATATTTTTTGTTGCGTAAGACGTAAGTCTTGTTTTTCTCTCAGTTGCTTTTGCCTTGACTATTAAGCTGCCTACGTCGAGCTCAGCATTATTGTTTGATAGCAAGTTGGTATTGTGCATTACTGTCTGTAAGGCAAATGCTTATGCAATTAAAAGAAGACCGTACTTAAAGTTTATTAAGACAAATTCAACTTGAAATAAAAGACTCAGGTGATGCTTTTCGATATTAAATGTTATCTAATTAAGTATATGCCACAAAGTAAATGGGGCAGCATTTAGCCAGGCAACTGGCCAACGCTTTTGTCTGTCTGTTTGTCTGTTTGCAGTTTATTTGTGTGAGTCAGGTGCTTTGTGCCCCAGCCGCTTGTTTAAATATATATTGTTTATTTTCATTTATTTGGAAACATTTTTGTTAGCTGACCGCTTTTCAGTTTTCAGTTTACAGCATTCAGTTTTCAGTTTACAGCATTCAGTTTTCAGTTTTCATATTCTGTTTGCTTTGCTTTTGTCTCGCTTCGTTTCGCTGCGTTATGCTTTGTGTGATTGCTCTCGCTCTTCTCTACATTCCTCCTCTCTCTCTCTCTCTCTCACTTGCTCTCGCTGTCTCTCTCTCTCTCTCTCTTCACTCTCACTCGCTTTTCGCAGTGAGTCTGTTTGTGTGATTTGAGTACTTCTTTTGGCATCTTTGTCTGTATTTTTGAACGCCTGAAAGCATGCTTTAAGTTTTTCCATATTTTATTTATTTTATTTATTATTTCATCTCTTTGCTGAGCCTTAAGAACCGCGGCCGCAATTTGTAATAATTGAAATGCCCACAATTTCGACCCCAACATAATTATCGGCCAGTTACCCAATCCAGCCACGCCCACTACTCGCATGTGGCAGCAATAGGCTATTTGGCTTATTGACGTTGTCCTTTGTTGGTATCACAACGTGATGAAAATTATTTAGCGAGCTTTGTACAAAGTACTTGATTGAAGTAGAGGTTTTTTATTCCCAGCATTTCTAATTTTCTTAGTTTGTAGCCAGAAGTGGACTCTTCTGCAATATTAAGAACAATTTTGCTGGAAATTCAGTTAGTGTTTCCTTCCACTTTTTTTTTTTTTGCTTTGTTTTGGTCTGCGTATCACACTGTGCACTCGTTAGTGTGTTGTTGTTATTGTTGCTGTTGTTGCTGCTGCTGCTCAAGTGCCCACCGAGGCGGAAACCCTTGCGTATACGCAATAGAGGTTAGGGCAGTAAGGTGGCAGCCGAGCTGACGAGTGGCAGGCAAAGGTTGCACGGTTGCTTCACGACTTTTAGTTGCCAGAAAGCTGAGCGGAAATGGAAGCTGTTGTTTGTGCTCGTCCTGTGCTTGTGCGAACTCGACATGAAACGACAGGATGTGACACGACACGACACGACACGACACGGCATCTGGTTGCGTTCCAAGTGTGCGTGCGAAATTCATATGTGTGTGTGTGTGTGTTGGTGTGTGTGTGTATTTTGCTTGGTTTTGTTTTTTTTTGCCTGTGTTGTGCACTGTGGCAACTACATTTCAACTTTTGTTGTATATAAATTAGTGGGCAAATAAAATTTAAGGGTCAACAGCAACTACAACAAAAAAACAACAATTATAATGCTGACTTATTTGCTGGCTGGCATGCAAGCGCCCAGCGAAATTGCGGCACAGATCTGGTCTTCACATCTGTGCTCGGCCTGCTCATTAAAAATGGTTTTGAAATATTAATGAAACGTAAAGTCAACCCACATGTCAACCCTCCTCCCCCCACACCCCCTGTCAAGCTTCCGACGAGTGTGAAATTTGTTCAAAAGTTTTCGTCACAGGTGCATAAAATTCCTTAGGACTCTGCATGTTTTAAAAACAACGCCGATATTCTTTTGATACAAACTTTTAAAGCTGGACAAATTTCAACTAATGGCATTTTCTATTTTGCTCTCGACTAATTGGCAAAGCAAAAGAAATAAGAATAATAATAATAATAAGAAATTAATGAGATAATTTGTTGTTGCAGAGTTTTGTGTAGAGTTCAGATTGATTCAAGTTTTATATTCACTTTTTTTTTGCCATTTATTGGTTAAGAGTTTTGGTTCCACAAGCTGAGTTGAATAGCGTTTGGGTTAATTCCCCCATTTTTTATTTACAACACTCCAGCATTGTTTGCCCATTTGTTGTACTAAATATTGAGCAATTTGTATTTTATATTTCGGTTTGCATTTTTTGATCCTGCTCTGATTTGCTGTTGAGCTTTATTATTGCCGGGGCTTTACTTAACTTTACATAATTTGCCATAATTTGTGCGTTGCATTGCTGTTGCCGTTCCGTTTGCCGTTTTGCCGTTTTCGTTACCAGTCTTTTCTCTTTTCTCGTTTTTCTTTTGTTTTTTTTTTTTTACATAATTAGAGGAGGCTTTCATTTTCATTGTTATGCAAAAAGGAAATTTATTGTAGCACACACCTACAGCTACAGCTACAGCCCCCGTTCGCCTGCGCTTTGATATTATACGCTCAACATTATTCATAACGGTCTGCGAGGCATTGCCTATAGAAGTCAGCAGAAGTATATGGACCAATTTCCAGGCTATGGCCCAAAGATGTTTCGGATGCTGTTGCCACAATGCTTATCCGGCTCTGTTATTTTAATGCCTTGCATTTATAAGGTATCTCAGCTGTGTCAGGCAATTTGCTCAACTTAATATAATGGGTACTTAAAGCTTCAAATGAGTTGATGAGAGAGCGAGAGAGAGAAAGAGAGAGAGAGAGAAAGAGAGAGAGAGAAAAAGAGAGAGAGCGAGAATGGAAGAGAAAGAGAGATTTTCTAGAATAGCTCAATAACATGTAATATTATTAATGTTGTATGACAGAGACTAAGACTTATTTATTTAATATTCATGTGCTTGGTTCTTGCCAGCTTGACATATTTGTTTGTATAAATTATCCTTAGCTTTAAGGACCCTTGTCATTGTTGGCAAGGGCATATAAGCTGCGGTGCGTGTGTATATGGATTTTCGGCTGCTTTCTTATATGCTTTCGTTCTTTTTTGTTGTTGTTTGTATTTGCTTTTTGCTTTTTAATTTGCTTGTGGCATAAATTGGCCTCATGTGTTTGTGTTATGTTGTGAGTGTGTTCTGTGTTGTGTCTTCAATTCTGTGGACATGTCTGTGTGTGTGTGTGAGTGTGTGTGTGCTGTTGCTTCTGCTGCTTCTGTTTGGGTCGCCTTTCTTACAATGTTGCTATCGATTTTCATTGTTGGGCAAGTACGACATTGTGTGGAGCAGACAAGATAAACGACAATAAAAGCGCAGGAAACAAGCTCAAACCAAATAAGCAACCAAACACATACTATATACTATATAAAGCAAGCTTATGATGTTGCTGATGCTGTTGATGTAACTGCCACTGATTCAGTCAACAGGTTGCTGCTTATTTGGCCCCAGGGGTGTGGCACGCGTCGCTGGTTTTCCAGATGTTTGGCCTTTGCCTTAAGTATTCCATCATTCTTGTCGCTCTCTTCTCTCGTGTGTGCTTTTTTGTAATGCAACTGATATTCCGAGTGGCGCAATTAAATTAACGATTTATAAAACAGTAAAAAGGGTTCTACTCAATAAGCATTTGACATGGAAACTGAATTAAGCCCAAGATTCTCAATTAATTTGAGCTGACGTTTGCAATGTAATCGGATTAACTTGAGAACATTTTAAATATTGTAAATCATTGCATAAGTCAATTAATAAAATACAAAACAAAAATCATTAATCGAGTTGCCAATGTGAATTTAATTCACGTGGAATGGTCATCTCACCCAGCCATATAATAAAATAATTATTCTGCAAAGATGCATATGTGCAAATTGTAATTAAATTAAGGCAGCGGGATTTAAATTGAATAATTGTATTTATCTTGTTGCTGGAACCTTAGCTGCACAGCAGGTTAATTGGAGATTGCGTAACATGGTCAAGCAAGCTGTCCAGCACTAATTTGTTGGCTGCTTGTAATGTCTACTATTCGACAGTTTGCCAAATGGAAGTGCGACAGGCGATAACCTTAACTTCTCGGCCAACATGGATAAGCTTTCAGATCTTTGTGCCTCGAATATCTTGTAACCAGACTAACAAAGGCTTTTCAATCCCTTAAGCCGTGTCAGAGACACCATATGGCCATTAGTTGTCAGTTTGAGAGGTTGAGAAAGTCAATATCTGCTCTACCAGCCATCTTGTATTTATGTAACTTGTTCGGCCTCAGTGTATATAATTGAAGATGCAACGATACTTATTCAATGTAGCGAAATAATTTGGCAAATACTTGGCAAGTGATCAAAAATGCAGTAATTATTACCAAACAATGTACGGCAATACAAGCCAGTTGAATAAGTTGGCCAACAATGGAATTAAGCTGCCAGTGAGCAATGCAATCAATGCAAGCAGAGTACAACAGTATTTGGGTGGCTCCTTTTTCTAAAAGACATCATTTGTCTTTATTCTCCTGCCCTCAAAGTGATTGCTGCATAAATCCGCTTAACCATGAACAGCCTAAACCCAACTAGCATTTTCTTTCTGCTCTGATTTGTTGTATTGGTTTGTGCGTTGTGCGTCAAGTCGAGCTATAAATGCTGTGCGAGCAGTTTAATGAATACTGTCCATCCACTCGTTGGCTCACAATTCCAATTGCCAGCTGAAACCCTGGCCAGCATTGGCCTCTAGTCATCTACCAGGCAACAACCGAATGCATGTGTATCTGCTGCACAGTAAGAAATTTATAACTCGAGCATACATTTTCAAGTTAGAACTCGTTTCATTCCCCATTTTAAGGAATTTTTGGTGTTTCAATTAACTCAAAAATGATTTAAAGTGCTCAATACATCTCTCTCAATTTGAATTATATATATATATTAAGATATATATCGATTTGAATGCCAGTAGCTAGTAGAGTCAGTCTGAGAGAAATGTTGCTTCTTGTGTTTTCAATTCCCATTATTTTTCATTACCGTACCCAGGCACATGCATATCTATTTAGTAACAGTTTTTCTGTTCAATCCAATGAAAATGCCATTTGTTTTTTTTTTTTTTCAAATTGCAGTTGCAACATCTGTGGCATAGACATGCATATTGATATCCAATTGTCAAAGCTACATCTTCGTCGGGGGCTTGTCAACCGCTCGCATACAGTTGTCATCTTTCTACCAGTACCAGTTCCGCTCCTTGTTGTTGTTCTAGTTGTTGTTGTGTTTGCAGTTGCAGTTGTGCCCCTGCTGAGGGTCTCCTGACTGCCACTAGCAGATTATGCAAAATATTTGCATTGCTCTGACAAGCGACAAGCAGCTCTGGCGACACACAGAGCGACAATACAAAAAGTGATTGGCTTTGTTGTTTGTGATGCTTGTGAGGGAAGGGTCTGGTTGCACATTTTGCACATTATATGTCTGACAACTTGAAATCGCAGCTACCCAATTGCCAGAGCATGTGTCAAAATGGCAGAACCTGATCAAATTCTGTGTAACTGCTAACTGAAAACTGTGTGCGAGTAAGCGACCAGCTAACAGCGTCATTAACGGAAACGGTTGGCAATCTGACTATTCCTGGTTATGTAGATTTTCTGTATACCTTGATACGCGCCGAAAAAATCATGTTCACACATTTGTATATGTGCCCATTAACCGGTTACAAGCTAGTTAGCGTTATAATGGGCGTGGTCAACTTGATTAGCGACATAAAACAAGCTAACGACATCGCTCATTATGGCCAGACCCAGCAGATGTGTACCAAGTTTCAGTTTCAGAGGATGCCAAGCATCCAACAAAGAAGCAAAAGCACCCAACAAAGCTTTTTGTTTTTTTTTTTTTTTTTTGGCGTGGCGGCATCATTTATCGGTTACTTACATCCATTCCACTTGCCCTGTTTTCAACTCCCCGTGCGCTGTCCCCAGCCGTAGCCCTACATCCAACCCCGTCTGGCGACCCTTGAACAAATCAAGTAAGAAGCACCTACATCCACACACACGCACACGCACACACACACACACACACACACACACACACACACGCGTCCAACAAACACACACACATGTAATTAATCATGCGCTGTGGGGGGTGGGAGGGGGTGGATGCACATGGGACTTTCAGTTTTAAAGCAGCTGCGGGCGCGCGAAATTAATAAATTTTGAATACATGCACAAAGGCTGGTTTGGGGGTAGAGGAGGAAAGGAAAACCAATAAAAATGATGAAAGACTTACGCTGAAGCGACGACGGCGGCGGCAACATTGGAAACATCGAGCAAAGCCAAAGAGTAAAGAAAAAGTCGCTACCACGCTGCGTATACGTGATGAATGAAGGCAACACAACAGAAAGCCAATAAAATGTTGAAAAAACAACAATAACAATTGCACAAGCAAACACAAAGTGCGTGTAAGAAATAAGCAGACACAGTTCATTCAATATCTGTGCAGCTCGACTAAAAGATACCACGCATTGACCTGGTTTCTAATTGAGTTAAACTAAAAGTTGACTATTGCGATTTGAATCTGTTGTGGCTTATCAAATTGAACCTGGTTTGAAATGCATTTTGTTAATTTCAGTTATCATTTGGAGTATCATTTGTGTGACTAGTACAATCCTATGCATTAATTAAACAGGGCATCTCATGTTTTGCTAATTAGCAGCAGTTCACTGCTGCTGAGTGCTTTCACGGCAAAACAAAGGCAGACAGAGAGAGAGAGAGAAAAGAGATTCCCCCTGTGTGTGAGAGAGAGAGAGAGAGAGAGGCGGATAAGTTAGTTGAGAGTATTTGTTGCAAGTGCCACTCATTATTAAATAAAATTGACAGGGACTCATTCGTTTTCCAATTCGTTGCACACTTTCTGCACCATTGCGGAACGTGTAAGCGGCTATAATTGAAGTCGATGTTCTGTGAGGTTAGGCGCGGGAGGGAAACATGTGCTACACGAAGCAGAGATGCAAGTGGCACTTTGCACAATTACATTTGCAGTTCGCAACTGCCGGCAACAGAACGTGGCGTGTACACCTTTTTGGTACATTTTTATTGCTTGACCATTGACCGTCATACAACCCGGGGGCAGCTGGGAAAGAAGCACAAAGAGAGAAAGAGCAAGAGAGAGGGAGAGGGACAGAGAGCGTGTGTGGTATTAAAAGGGTATATATGTCCATCACAGTCAGCTGCAAATGCTCTGAGTTGGGTTGTGTGGGCAAAACTTTGCTTTCGACTCTGAGTTTGTTGCCAGACAAACTTTTTGGGAATGGCAGCAACTTTTGCGAGCACAAATCTATATTTACAAAGTTTTGCCTTATTGCTATCCATAAGCAAGAAACTGTTGCTAATCCCCGCAGCAAACTACCCAAAGTAAGCAAATATTTTAATAGATCCTAATAACAATTTTCAATCATTTCGATATCCAATGAGGAAACACTGCTAAACTTGTTCTTCAGTTGTTGCTCGAACTTAAATGGCGTTTTTTGTTTTCTTTCTTATTCTTTCCACATAAAAGAAAGTACGCCTTCAACAAATTTGATTTGGCTATTATTTGGCATAGAGGTGTTCAATTCCAATCATAATGAAACACGCAATCAGCTCGTTGCAGCCGCAACCGGAAGGCTCGAAAGTGGGTCAATTGACAAAAGAGTTGTGGCTAATGCTGCCTGCATATTGAACAATTGCTTTTGCATCGCACCCCTCTGCCCTCTACCCTCTCGCACAAGACAGCCGACACACACAGGTGCTTAGTCATAATTGGCTTTAGCGGTGAACTAAGTGCAGTGCATATTTCAAACGGCACGAAAGTCCAGTTTCCATTGAGAGGTCCACACCAACTACCCCAAAGAGTTAAGGTGCACCCCACTAACAGAAGTATCTGTGTGTGCGTGTGTGTGTGTGTGTGTGTGTGTTTAGCCTTTGCAACGGTAGATACAGTGCTGAATAACAGCTGGTTGGTCGGTTTTGTGCCCGGGGTTTTCTATAGTGCTTATTGCTGGCAGAGCGTTTAAGTTTTGTTGTCTGGCAACTTTTGTAAATGGCATAAAACTTTAGCAGCAGCTACACTTCATAATGTAGAACTTTCACCTGATTCAATTGGACCCAAATGAAGAAAAAGGCAAACCTGTGGTTCACTTTGGCTTCACTTTTCCATTTTCCATTTTGCAACTTGCATTTCTTTAGTAGCCGTCTTTTTTTCAGCATCGTCATCCTTTTTGGCAAAGTCAGTTGTCAGCAATGAAATTAAATTTGTTAGCTCGGAGAATTCGTTATATTCATTTCTCTTATTTTTTTTTGTTTCAAATTCTTGTGATTTTATTATAGACTGTTTTAGAAATTTAATGAATTCTGCACTCTAATTGATATTTTTGGCTTAATTAATAATAAGTTTGTCGAATAGATTATGTATTATGTTGTATTATGTATATCATGATAATATTTTTTACATTTGATCAGCGATAGATAATTGTTTGAGGCATATTTTTGAATATGTATTTTTTATACATAAATGCTCAAGAGCGTTTCTTATCAAAATTAGTATCATTTTTGTGCATACTCAAAAAACTATCGATTCATTCGATGCTTATTTATTTTTTGCAATTGAATAACAAAAACTAATAGCGATAAGCAGCTAGGAACTGTAAATCAAAACAGCAAAGCTATTGTTGGTTTTGAATGGCTTATCAGTTTGTTTAAAAAGCAATAACAATAACACAATAACCAGCTATCGGGCAAACTAACCAAGGGCAATAATACAAAAATATGTATGTATTCGGACGGATAAGCTATATCTATCTGTAACTCTCCTCCCATTCCAAAAACAGCATGTAAAGTTAAACATATTGAATAGGTTCATTTGCACGATAGCTAAGAATTCGATTCGATCTCTAACGATGGCACAGCAAGGCTATATTCCTCTTAATTAAATATTATTTGCACTCTGAGTAAGTTTTGCGCACAGAGTGCGAACTGTTTATGGTCAAAGTTGAAAGTTGCCACAAGAACTTTATGCATTTTATCAGAGCTTATTGCCAGAGTTGAAGATTATTTTAGTGCAAATTGGTTGTTGGTTGCTGGTTGCTGGTTGCTCTTGTAGTATTCCAAAAGCTAATCAAAAGCTCATTGCAAATTCATACACAACAGGTAACAGGTAACAGGTAGCAGTAGCATATAGCATGTAGCAGGTGGCAGGTGGCAGGTGGCAGCTACGAAAACACAACCAGCGACAGTAAAAATGGCGGCCATACAGTACCGGGCAGCCAATCAAAAGTTCCGGTCTAGAAGCGGGCTGGCAGGCAAACGGAAAGCAAGGCAAAAATAAAAGGAATTTTAAATAAGTAAAAGGCTTGGATTTAAATGTTCTGCCTACAACTTTATGGCAGACGACTAAAACAGGCAACCATAGCAGAGCTCTCCATTAAAATATTGTTAAATTGCCGGCATCCGCATTAAGTTTCAGTGGAGGGATTTAAAAGCAAACAACTTTAAACCTAAACAGGAAATAGAAGCTGACTTTGGGAGTGCTGCTGTTCAGATGCCCTTACTCACATACATATACATATATATATATATATATTCTCATCTTGAGCAAAACCTGCATATCATGATTTGGATTGTTATAACAGATATAATTATAAGAAGCCAGAGAGATAAATATAATTATATCGAATAGAAATGACAACAGTTATACTCAAACTCAGTAACTGTTACATAGCTTTTAACGAAATCATAGTACAGCGTGCACTTGGCAGGGTATCGAAAAAGGGTCACGAGCCGTTTTCATAAATTTCAATTAGATTTAAGGAATTTGTTTGCCGCCTTTGCCGAAAAACTGCCAAATAGACAAGGAGACCAGAAATAATAATAGAATAAATTTGCCACACAATCTTTACGTGCTCCTTAAAATTTGCTGTTACTGTTGTATTTTGTAAATGTTAGCATTTCGGCATTTTGCTTATAATTAAATGATTCGATTAACGCGTGATTTCATTGGAGCGAGAAATGATTCTCGATTGACCAGATTTCGGTATTTCAAAATGGCCATAAAACTGAATGAATTATACAAATAATTGAAATAATGATTTGAGAGCACTGCAGGGGAAAAAAAACAAATATGCAAACAAAGATTTATTTGAATTTGTTGTGCATAAAATATTTGTTCATTGACTAATTGCCTTTGGAAATACATATATATATATTTCAACAAAATTGTTTTAAAGCCCAGTATGTACGTACTTCAAATCTATTAATTTAATTTTATGTTTTTGTTATTTTTATTAATGGCATTTGTTTTGTTGCTAAGTGTATATTAAAGGGCAATTGTGTGTGGCATAAATTTCAAATGGTTCAATGGCAATTAAGGCGTTTGATTGATGTGCTTATGATGCCATGTGGCTCTCCAGCTCTGTTCTGTTCTGTTATATTTCAATTGCCATTCAATTGTTTCTTATGTATAATTTTGCGTAATACTCGCTCATAAATATTTTCCAAATTGAGCGTCAACTGGCACGAAACATTTGCGCTGTCAGCTGCAGGGTCGGTTGCTGGGCACAAATATTATCAGGTGGTGCTTGTGGATGCTGTGTGTGTGTGTGTGTGTGTGTGTGTGTATTCCAAAAGGAAGTGGCTAAAACTACACATACACAAAAACACGGTAAATATCGAGTGAAAACCAAATTCCTTGAATTCTGCCCGCCAAGAAGCAGTGCCACAAAGGAAAAAGCAGCATTGACTGTGGCATGCGCGCTTAACACAAGCATAATACTCATGATGATGGTGATGATGATGATGATGATTACAATGTTGATATTGTGCTTGAAGATGCTTATATGAGTACATAGCAGATGGCAACGGCGCTTTATTTTCATGGCAGCTTTGGTGACCTCAATGAAAGCAATTTACCTTTGTCCTCCCACCACAAGGAGCTGTAAAACCTTTGAATTACAAATGGCAACAACAGGTCAGCGATGCCATTGACTTTGCTCCCAGCTCCACGTTATTTCAGATCGCTCTGTTATCTTTGGCAACTGTCGTTGGCGTTGACTGTCAGCTGCCCTCGACAGTCAACAGTTGTGATTCTTATGTAATCGATCAAAATTTATCTGATAAATAGGAATAAATTGATTTGAAATTGATACAATTGACAGGCAACGTAACGAATAAATATCACAGATTATTGTGTATATTTTTGTTGTCTTGTTTTTCTTTCCTTGTAATTCAATTAATCAATCAAAATAGCAATTACAAGCAAAGTTTGGGAACATTAATTGATTTATGGCAAGTGCTTTATAACAGAACATAAGCAATAAAAAAAAAGAACAGATGTGGATAGCTTACAGATATTTTTGTATGCAGATATATTTTTATTTGACAACAAATTGAGAGCCAGATCGATTCATGCCTATGATAAATCAACTGGAATGGTTTTCGCACCCTCAAGTGAATGGTTTTAAATTTTTCCACTTCGAGACGGCAATGAAAATGTACTTGAAATTGCGTATACGACGCTGTGTTGTCATCGTCTTGAATTACATAAAATAATTGAATTTGTTTGTTTGGCTTCAAGTTGCTTTTCATAAACGTAAGGAAATGGCAGCAGTTTTCCAAAAGAAAAAAGAAGAATTTGCTGCTTGCATACACACGAAACGAGATGGAAATAACAAAAAATAGCTTAGCATTTACATGCTCCACAATCACAAGCACAACCAACAAGAACAGCCAACCAACCAACCATCCAACCAAAAAAAAAAAAAAAAAAATCCCAGCCCTAAAACCAACTGAAAATTGACATCGATTTTCGATATTTAAACCGTGCAGTTTGACTTGATTTTTGGAGGGTTGGAAACACTCAGCGAAAATCGTTTATATCGAATCTATCAGGGAATTGCAATGAAACCAGGTAGCCTTAAGCTCAAACTGTTCTTAATTAAGATTGGCGTTTCGAGTAGGATATATTGATGTTAATTTGTGGATACTCGATACTAGTTGTTCATTGGTTGCTATGTTGCGATCTGCAACGGAATATTCAAATTATTAGTGCACAAAAGACATGGCGCATCTCGACCAGCAAATTTGACTTTGTGGTTAATATATTTGCATATGTAATGCCAAACATTTGGCACTGGAGAGCGAGAGAGGGAGAAATCCACATATAGCTGGAGATGCGAAATCAATAGACAATCGACCAGTGGGAATAGCAGTGAGGAAAAGCGAGATGGAAACAGACTGAGTTATGTCTGATTGGTGCAGGTGGTCAGCAAATTAATTTACATGCAATTCACAATTGTTGGCAATGGCAACCGCAACGACAAAAGCATTTCAATGCTGAAGCTGACGAATATGTCCAGCAGCATTCAATATGCTATTTGTTTTAACATTAAAACACAATACATAATATTTAATATATAATATGCAATATATACAATATACGGTAAACAATATACAATATACAATCTTCAACATACAAGACCCAGCTGTTAATGCAAGGCGGGTGGGTCATGTGCTTCGATTTATCAATAGTATTTCTATTTGTACTTTTGGCACAAAATATTTACACAATTGACAGCTGCTCGATGCCCGCTGCTAGCTGCTCGCCGCCGACATTAGCAGCAAAAGCAGAAGCAGCAGCAAAAAAAACAGAGGCAAAAGCAAAGACAGAGACAGAGGCAAAGACAGAAGAAGTGGCAGTGGCAGTGGCAGGCAACAGAGCGCAACAGCATTTGTGCCGTTCTTCTGTAGGGGGCAAGTGCCTCACCATACTCCACAATATTTTTGCCACAAATGTATTATCTAAGCTTATTGTCACATAATCTCTGTCAACATAAAGCAGGCCACATCCGCAACTCCCCCAAAAATGGCCTTAGGAAATACGCTTACTGTGAGGCTATTACAGTTTGCTAATGTGCTTGGGTTATTCATAGAGTACTCTTTCGCTTGGCCCTTGAGTAGTTCTCGGCGCATTTAATTACGCTTTGTGGCTGGCAGCTGGCAGCTGGCAGCATAGGGCCGGGTATGAAATTACCAGTCGATGAGCCTCACTAACTCTGCTGTGCTCCATAATCGATTTTTGGTGTTCTTTTTCTCTCTCTCTCTCTCTTTCTCTCTCTCTCTCTTTCTCTCTTTCTCTCCTCTCTCTTTATATATACATTTCTTTGTAGCTTTATTTTTATTATTATTTTATTAGCTTCTCTTTTCTAAATCAAATTCTATTTAAAATTATATTATGAAATTTGTGGACAGATGCGAAATTGGCACTTCTAATTTAATATTATTGCTTCGCAAGAATTGGCCATAAAGATATTTTAAGAATTTTACCATATATATCTTTTTACTAATACTAATTTTGTTAAATGAACGCTTGCGTTTCCTTTTAAACTAACTTAAGCTATCCACGATGTAAGAAAATCAAATGTTTCTCACTTTTCAACTCCTGAAATTGGTTTGCTGAACAAGTTTTCAGTTGATTTCAAGCTATAAATAATATCGTGAGTAATTTTTACACAAAATGAGATATTGAAGTGTATTAAAAGTTCGTTGTGAACTTGATGGGTTGACATTCTTTTAACATTCGGTTTGTGTTCAAGTTTTTGCCACTTGTGCAGTAATTGTGCGTATACGCAATATTTCATTTTTCAATTATTCCATAGCTGCAGGTTTGTGTTTGCGTCAGTGAGTTTGGTGAGTGTGTGGCCCTGGCCCTGTGTGTGTATGGGTGTTATGGTATATATAAAAATTGCCAGTGGCTTTTTTTGCACTTATTTCATGATTAAATATACACGAATAGGGTATCTTTGCTTAGTTAGCCAACTCGCGGTTGCAGTTCCAACTTTATCTCAGTATAACAAGCAGCACATTGTTCTAAAAAAAACACACACATATATATGTATATATATACCAATCGTATATACCAAATCGCACACACACCTCTAATCCATCTAATATAAGTGTTAAAAAAGTGGTTCTAATTAAAGAGAAGTCGAGGCCAACGAATAATGAATAGATTTTGGCGTTTGTGCTACTGATAAAGCCACTTGGCTGTCAGTCTAATCAATCAATATATGTGCCTCACTTTTTGGCATGTTGCATAAACTCATTCAATCCAAAATGGCAGCCATAAACGTTCCCACGACACACACACACACACACACACACACACACACACACACACAGTCAGTCACATATTGATTATTTATGTGCTATGTTGTTTCAGGCCCAGTTTGGCAAACAATTTGCATACAAAACAGAAACAGCAAAAAATAAAACTTCAAATTAAGACGCAAATCGAAGCGGGCAACCTGTCTATAATCATTTATTTGGACTTATTGTTGTTGTCATTATAATTGTTATCGCTGTTGTAGCGTGCTAATAGCAAATTAGAGTCCACAATTTGTGTCAAGTTGAAGTTCAAATGGCCGAAGCCATTTTGTGTGCTGCCAACATCAGCATCAACAACCAATTTCCCTAAATTGCTAACCGAATGGAAAATGTGAAAATTTCAGAAACAGCGACCGCATGACAAAACGGATTTCAATGCACATTGCTAAATGTGATGAATTCAATTTGTAATTAGTGACCGACAAGCACAAACTGAAACATTAATTGGATATGTCGAGGAAAGCTGAAAATGGACGAATAGTGTTTAAGTTGAGTGCTAAATTACTTGTTGATGGAAATGCAAAGTGGCAAATACAAAGTGCATGCCGCATGCAAAGTTGAAAGACAGATGATTGGCACTAGGGTGGACCATAAGCTACGCCATGATTATTCACCCGATATTAAGAGCTGTAGAAACTATTCGAAAAGAAATAAATTGAGCAACAAATTGGAGTATATGTAATACATTCGAACACATTCAAATACCTCTTGAGTGTATTTATGAACGCATTTGCAATGACTAAGCGAACTTGAAGCAATCATGTGAATGCTCTGCCAACTATTTAATCAGCTCTAAATAAATACGAGTATATATAAATATGAGTGTACCAAAATACAATAACTACAACAATGAGTACGAGTGGCAGTTAACGTCTGCTGCTGCAATTACGCAAATCGAGTACAAAATGCCGATGAATAGATGCACTTGCAGCTGTAGCCACAAGTCAAATGGAGGCAAGCCCTTTGGAGTTTTATGCGGCTACAAGTGTTGCCATTGCACAACGACAAATGCATGTGACTAACCAAATACCAGCATTTTCTATTAACCAATCAAGTCAAGTTTTCATACCCTCAACGAATGTATTTATTATATATACATATGTGTGTGTGTGTGGGTCAGGCACATGGAAAGACCTTAGTAGATGTTAACTTTTCCATTTAAATATATATTGCCCTTAAGGCACATGTGCCTCATATAAAAATCAATACAAAACAGCCATTTGCAAACCACCCACAAAACCATCCACAGCCGCTAACAATTTCAAATGTCTGGGATCTTTTGCGCAATTTTCTATGACAAATCTCAGAAAATTTCTACAAAATTGTTGCAATTTACCAATCAGTGCACTATGCCATATATTATATCTATACATATATATATGTATAAATGTGTAGAGAAAAAGCCAGACAGTGGGCGAGGGTAAAGGGTTGGATTTAAATTGTACAACAGTAATTGACACTGTGTAAATGCAAATCCTTTAAGTGCTGTTGAAGTGCCAGGCACTTGACAGCCGAGTGCTGGGCGTCTCAGAGCCTGCTGGCAGTTGGCAGCCACAGTTTTGGCTGGAGGCGATTGATATCGTCACGTTGAAAAGTGTAGACACACCTTGGCCATTGGCTATATTTAGCCAATATTTGGCAAATATTTAGAAAGCAAACGCTTTATCTCAATCTTATCACAAGCGACATATATTCATACACACAAATACGTATGTTCCTCACTTATCAAGACGTTCAAATCTCTCTCCTATTCTCATATCGAAACAGAGAGAGAGAGAGAGAGAGAGAGAGGAAGAGAGAGGAGGATGGTGAGAATGGTGGTGGGGTGCGTGTGAGTGTTTACAATAAAAAAGTGCTTCATAGCCGTAATGTCGCCCATTAATTGCTGCACACGTCAATCGCAGATTTGATATACGTACATATGTCTACATATATATATATATCAAACTTATATCGAACAAGCATTACCCATGTACACAACTTGTAGTCGTTTTTTTTTCATTGTTTTTGCTTTTTTTTGTTTTTTTTTTTGTTTTGTGATTCGAACGTTTGAGTTCCGCGCAGAGACACGCAGTACTTATTACAATCGAACAAACAATGGTACATATATGTTATCTTATCGACGCTAGCTGAATAAGACCCGCTGCTCAATGGTCCTAAACAGTTTTAAGCAGCCAGCGATACGATTGTGAAACGTGTCGCATTTCTACTAACCCGAAACCCCAAATGGCAGGTTGACTAACTTGTGTGCGGCACTGTGCTTGAATGTTGCAAGACATTCATGTGGCCAGCATATGTCACACCATCAACAGCAGCAACAAATAGATGTTGTGGCATTTTAATTCAATCAAATGCAGATATGTCTCGTATATTAGCTTAATGAGCGCAAATTGAATTGGGAAATGTTCTTGTTTTGACAAAACTCAACTTTTTAATATATTAAACTACTATCAAAATAAAAACGAATGTTGAACTGTGTTAGACACATTATTTCTGCATATTGGGAACAGGTTGATCCATCTATAAAACATTGGTCTGAACCCAATACTGATTGTCTTGATTCCCCCATAATCTTTTTTTAAGTGCTATTTTGCACTCGTATATAAATATGTATCTAAATAATATTTTCTGTCTCTAATAGATGCCAATCCGAGAGGACTCTGTGTATAAAAGACGATGAAAGTTCGACTTTCTCTATTTGAACAATGAATGTTTGTGAGTAATCAAGTTGCTAATTGAATTAGATTAGCAGCACAGTGCGCACTAAAATCCTAAACGAGATCAGTTAACATAAACGCTGTTAATTTAGTCCTCTCGATGACGCACACGCGGCGGATGCGTAATTTGTTATACTATATTGAGACCGGCGAGTTTTGATTACAGTTAAATGTTTGAGTTCGAGTTTCAGTTTCATCAGTTTCAGATTCAGTGTCGCAGTTATGCAATTATTGTTTAAAATGTAATTACATTATTTGTGTTTGGTAGTCGTCGCCGTCAAATTACCTTTTGTAATGCGTTTCCTTGTGTTCCTCCTGTTGCGAACCGTTCGCCTACAGTTGCGATGCGTTTACAATGTTTTTTTTTTTTTTTTTTTTGATTTGTTGTTCAGGTTATTGTTGCTGGTGGGTGGGTTGTTGTTCTTGTTGGTGGAGGTGTGGTGTTTAAGTTGGGCGAGTGCCCTCAACTTGACTTACGGCACAATTTGTTTCGTTTTTAATTGCTTTTTAGCTTTTGGTTTTTGTATTTGTTTTTACGTATGATGCGTCTTTCTGTTTTTTTTTTATAAGTATACATAAATATATATATATTAATATATATATATATATATATATATATATATATATATATATATATATATATATATTTATATTATTTTTGTGCAAAAAGCTTCCAAAACTGTTTGGAATTAAAGCGCAAAAGTAGAAAACAAAGATGAAATTGAAATACACACAAAGAAACATACACAAAATGAAGATAATACACTCCAATCACTTTTCGCATTTGTTTTCCATAATAGTATTATTATTAGTCTTATTTATTGTGCTGCTTCTTTGGAGCATTCTAATTTTTCTTTAAATATTTCATGTCCTTGTTTTGCACCTTTGGCTGGCTTTCTGGCCAGCAGCAGCTCGGTCGCTGTTTGCGATTGCTTTTGGTTTTGGTTTTGGTTTTGGTTTAGGTCTATTTTTATTTTCAGTTTTATCGTTAAATTTGTCGCTTGTCTTCGTTGTTGCAGAGCACAGAATTCATACACTCGACTGCGCGTTCTGTGTGTTTTATAAATAAATAAGTTTCACATCAAATGGCCACCAAAATGAATTTTTAAGCCCAAGCCCAGCTACACACACACACACACACACAGAGACACACGTGCAAGCATAAACATACTAATAGAGACAGATGAAGACTGTTGCCTGAATGCGTATCTGTGGCAGACAACTACCCGCACTTAGTTGCACTGCGGCATGCGTTAATTATGCGACATAAGCACTTAGCATAGCCGCAACAACACGAAAAACACTAACAAATGCCAAAAACTGTCTAAATTGATTTGATTAATTCTTACAGACAATTTTCATGCATACTCTCAACAACGTGGCATAGTTTTACTAACGTGAATAGATACAGTAACAAATCTTGGAATTAGCAAATTTACAATTTAACATATATATATATATATATATATATATGTATATAGATATATAGTTTTTGGCAGGGCATTGTGCAAATCGTTCATTAGTCATTATTCATATCACGCAAGTCGCTTGATGAACATTTTAAAATTGCTTCAGCTGTCCCCCGAACATAAAAATTGTGTTAATTTTCGTAGACATTGTCGTTGTTTTGTTTTGTTTTTATGATAATGCTGTGTTCGCTGTGCGGTTCTTTATTTCCTTTTCGCATTGGTGGTCGTCCAATAATTTTGATTGTTGCCAAAAATTCTTAGACATTCGGCCGCATTCCTGCCTGCCCTGGGTCAAATTAAGAGAGGAGGTGAGGAGCACCAAAAAAAAATAAAAAATAAAAAAAGCAAATACAGTGCACACTGTCTCTCGAGCTACTCTTGTTTCCACACACGTACACACACACACACCCACACACCCTCTTATTATGTGGTTGGGTAGGGGGGGCTTAGAACATGTGTTGTATTGTCTTGTCGAATTCTCTAGAATTGACGCATTTATAACGCGTTAATTGATAGCAAGTGATATGATCAAATTATTGCCGTGTGCGATTTCAATTCCATTTTGATTTATTTCTTTAATTGATTGACTCATGAATGTCTCAGACGTTGACAGCATTTAGAAGATCTGTCGACAAAGCTTAACCGAATGATGGCCGTAAGTATTCTTGTTTGTCCCCTTCACACTTTTGTTTGAGTCACTGTTAAATTCATCAAGTCCATGAGCGGCTAACATTAATCATTGTGATTAATTTGATATTTTTGCTTATCTGCAAGGGGCCCACCTGACCGCACTTCGTTTCATTTTCAACGTAGATCACAGCGATAAAACGCGTTGTGCCAACAAACCTTCCTCCCACTCGGCAATAAATTACTCGCTCTATGTGGCTTGATTTTCCGGCGCAGGCGGCTTAAAATTTATGCTAAACAAACAAGAACAATCAATAAAAGCGATTAATTTGTCGCAATAAATGGGAAATTGGCTGAAACGAGAGACGCTGCCTACGCCTGCCTCTCTCACTGCGCGACACAGCTAATTTCTGCTCAACATTTCTATGTAATTATTCTCTATGCTTCTGTTTTTGTGTCACTGTATCTATTTGACTTTGGGCTAGTAAGCAAAGTCTGCAACAACCTTATATGGGTGATCCATTTCATGTTCATATATGGTTTAAAAAAAAAAAAAAAAACAGCAAAGAAAATAACAAAAAAAAACAGCACACACACATACATGAATACTCAGCGAAAGATTTTGACTTTGTGCCGCATTTTTTTCGGCTATGGATTCTGTGCCCTGTAACAAGTTCAGTTCATCGTTCGTTGTTGTGGTTGTTGTTGGTGCTGTGTTGGAAGTTGCACTAATTGCCAGCGGATAGTATCTGTGAGAGTCACTCGTCTGTTTCGTTCTTTTTTTGCGTTACACACATCACATTTCCAGGGCTGGGCACTTTGATTTCAGTTTTAGAGCACCTTCGGTGCTCAACACGCGACACATGCACAAAAAAAAAAAAAAAACCAAATTAGCGTGGAATACAAAAAAAAAAAAAACTAGAGAAAAATCATCGACTAGCAGTCAAAAAGAGATGCTAGGAATAACACAACACTCGATTTTACACACGCGCGCGATGTTGTTGTTGTTACAGTTGTTGCTGCTGTTGTTGTTGTTACAGTTGTTGCTGCTGTTGTTGTTGTTACAGTTGTTGCTGCTGCTGTTGTTGTTGCTGATGTTGTTGTTGCTATTGTTGTTGTTGTTGCTGTTGTTGTTACAGTTGTTGCTTATTGTTCTACGTCTTATGGCGCTTGCAATTGTTGATGGTGGTTGTTTGGTTATGGCTGCGCTGCTGTTGTGGACACGTGCTGACACTGCTGCAAGTTAGCTGTGGCTGCTGTGGCTGCCGCCGGTTTCGCTTTCAAATTCTTTAGTCGCTGCTGCTGGCTAAACCTTCACGCTAGACGTTTGCTACGCAACTGACATGCGGCATCGGTTCGTGACTAACGACGACCAAACAAAGACAACGACGACAACGACGACGACGACGACGACGACGACAACAATGCGCAACTCGGCAGCGGTTCGTTCGCTTAACGTTCGCTTTCAACATGTTGCGAGCAAAATTGTGCACAAAAAAAAAACGCCGAGCAGTAAAAGTGCACCAGCTGCAGCTCGGACTTCAGTTTGTCAGCTTTTTGGTTCTTTGGCAAAACAAGTAATAAATTGAGAGAGCTCAACTAGAAGACACCCTGAACGCAGGTTATCACTTAATAAAAGTCGTGTACTTCTAAGATATATGTTTTAGTGTCTGTCCGTTTTTCTTTTCTTAATTCCAGGGTATATTTTTCTAAACTTTTGAATAAACATGTCTAGTTATCAGGCTGTTTTGCTGTTAATATGTGCCTAAAAGAAGAACTCTATTCTATTATATTATTTATTTTGTTATTATATTATTATTAAACATCAGAATTTTTAATATACAAACACTTTAGATAGTTCATATGACTAACGGATAAAAGGATTTTTTCCAAAAATAAAGGCTTGCATTTCAACTTTTTAGAAATACTTTCTATTATTAAGAAACATAATTCTGAAAACTATATAGAAAAAGTTTTTTTCTAATTTAAAGACAGAATATTTTTTTGATTAGAGTATATTCCTATCCAATTACAGAGCTATATTTTTCAACTGCCATCAGTTTTTGATTTATATCTATATCTCGAACTCAGTAAGGCTTTTAATAAAATAAAAACTTTGATCTGTTATATATTTGATATATATTCTCAATTTAAAGTCTGGCCTCTGCCTGTTACATACCTTAGCACAAGTATATTATACCCTTTTACACATGCTTCTGCTTCGTTCGGCGGCAACTAGAAATTGCTAGTCAACGGCAAAACAGTTGGAAAAAGCCAAGGACAAGCAAACAGAACAAGCAAATAAACAGCTGCAGATTTTCCCTACCAGCATGTTACACCGAAAGAAAGCATATTAAAAACTGCAGACTACAATGTTTAATATTTGTATTTCATTAAGGGAATTATCAATTATTTTTAATCATTTGTATGCACGTGTAACTATTGCAATTAATACCAAATTGTATTCAAATATTAATTATGACAAACTGCAGATACAGTTCAAATACCAAAAAAAGAAAAGAACGAAAGCAAAGCGATTGTTAAAAATTATCGTTTTTATTTTGCAAGCCAACATGTTGCCAAGTAGTGTGCTTCTAGCCAACATGTTGGCTGCTATTACTATTTGGCTGAGTGGCGGCATTAATGATGTGGCTGCGGCAAACACGAAGCACTCACTGCCTGAGCAGCAGCCCTCGGTGGCGGCACCAAATCCCAGACACGCATCATTTATAGAAATGTATAGACAACAATGGCCGATAAGGTAATGATGCAGCTCGGGGCTTAGCATTTCATTTTGTGCCAAAACGCTTCGTGCAATGCGGCGTATGATTTACAAACATTTGCAAACATTTATCAACAGCGGCACTCGACGACTCCCCATGGAGAATTGGAGTTGTTAAGCAGCACAAAACCAAATTTTAAAAATAAATGTATATTTATAATATGCATACCATAACATCATAACATTCTCTGAAATGGAATTTGTTTTTGTTTAAATTTCCCAACAATCTGTGTTAATTGTGTCTCTATACACAGCATCCAATGTGTCTTCCGCTCTATATCCCATTTGCACTATTTACATACATACATATAAGCACAACAACAACGAGTAATCGAGGTAAACGCGTTTCATTATCTAAATTGGGGCAATATTGGATGTATTTTCCAGTCTATGGGGCGTTTGTGCAAGTGTTTTGGGCCGACAAAAGCTCTAGTACACATAGACAAATGTACATTCATACAGTCGTGGTTAGTCACTTATACTTATAGAGTTGAAATGCAACCACAAAAGAAAACAGAAGCCGATTACCTAATTAACCAAACAAGAAGCAGCAACAACAACAAAACTTAAACAATTTTTACACTTGTGAGTTTTCATTGGGGCTGCAGAAGTGGCTTTAACCTTGCATGCAATTCGCATTCAAATGGACTTACTCAGAGAACATGCTAGAACAAATGCATGAAAGGAACAAATTATCACGTCCTTAAAAGGACGTTAATATAAATAAGTTCGATATGAATAAAATTATGAAGAAATCAATGTGACTAAAAAATGCATACAGTTAGCTATGTTGTGTATTTATAATATTATATTTAACATATACTCATAGAGTTATTAGCTTTAGCACTTTGTGATGTAAGCCTATTATTTATTATTATTATCCAAATTTATATTATATTATATATATTATTTGTATATTATATTAGCCAAGGCAAACTAATTTCATTGGTAATTTCTCAGACTTCTAAAGTCATATATGTTTGATTGCACTTTTGCCATAGCCTGGAGTTTGGCCTTAGAGTGGGACACTGCACATTTGTTGCGCAAACATACCGGATATAGCAAATATGTTATTGATAGACGGATAATTTAAATGTCACTCGCACATGAACATGATTGAACATGTTTCCGGTTGCTCTTCGGCTCGCTAAATGCATACAAATTGCACTGCCAAAAGTTTCATAACAACCGAATCAGTCAAAATGGCTTAAGCATTCCGCAGACATTTCGTATAATTAAGTCGTGCGTAATGAACTTAGCGGGCCTATTACGTTGGCCCACTAGACTGGCCAAGCTCATTAAAATTGTTGTTGCCTGTGCCCTCCCTTTTCGTTGACCCCGAATCTTTCAGACCCGTTGAAATAATAATGGAAATAATGGGATGCCAATGCGCACTTTACTGTAAGCAAGTGAATCTCGACATGTTTACTGGGCAAAGCACACGGTAAATTTACAATTTGGCGCCTGCCGTTCACATCGCTTAAAGCTAAATGTTAACTTACGTCTCTTATTTTATAGTTTTTTAATTACGCTTCCAGTTTATGAAGTTCCAAACTTACCTGCAAGTAAAAAGAAAACGAAAAAATACAATGTGTTAGCAGTCAAGGATATAAATATAAAAAGTACAAATTTAATATTTAGTTAATATATTAACTTGACAAGTGCATCTTTTTATCACAAGACTGAGAGTGACAAGCAACTTAGAGTTGAGGGCGTAATTAAATGCTTATCTAGTAACTAATAAAATCGTAGAGCTAACAATTCGTATTTGTGAAACTGAAAGAGATAAATGTTGAAAACCTTCTCATTGAATTACGAGTTTCATTAATGCATCTATGTGAAAAGTTTTCAACTTAATAAATGTGTAATGAATTTGAACAATAAACGCCACAAGCATTTTGTTCAAATTCCAATTAATTTCCCTGGGTTAAGCAAGACATTTATTAAAACATTTTATTTATTCATTTTGTTTTTTATTTATTCATATTGAAAGCCTTTCATGCGGCACATTCCAGCTGGTTAGCTTGAATCATAGCAATTCCCTTATATGGTTGTAAAATAGCTCATACGCAGCGTGGTCCGCCTCTATTTAGTCAACGGCAGCAGCGCAAAGCTTTGCCGTGTGGTGAAAGTTGCAAAAGCTTTGTGCATTTCATTTGGTTCATGAGCTGACTTTTGCACATTGGCGGAGCAAGGCTGTGATAAGAAAGCTGTTTCGAAAAAGCTTTCGTACAAAATTAAGCTTAGGCAGAAAGTTGGCATGATGAGCTTTTACAAATGAGGGTTGAGAATGTTCTTAGCAATGTTCTCTTCGTTTTCTTCAGAATGTGTCGCAGCTACTCAACATATTACCAACTTTTGTTGTGCTTTAAGCTAATATAAATTTAAAGCGTTTTCATACTCTAAATCAATTAAAAATGAGCATAATGTTTTTGTGCAAATTTATGTAACAGAATGAGGAATCTCCAATTTGCAATATAATTTCTTGTATATCCCTGACAGATCAAGTTTCGTATCGAGTATCGATACATATCGATGTCGATAAATGCCACAGTTTCAAAGTAATGGGTTGCTTTTAATATATAAATATAACAATATGACATATTTTTGACCAACTGGATAAATTTCATCAAGATTGGATTAAAAACGCCTAAGTCATCGAGGAAAAGGTATTATCATATTGACCTCATTGCTATCAGAGTTTTGAATAAATACATAAACACCGACAGAACTTGACTTAGTGCGAACGAAAAACATAATATAGAAACAATAAATAAATTGGAAACAATTAAATTTGACAAAATTATTTAATGTAGATATAGAACTTAAAAAGGAAACCACAAACAATGTTCAAAATGGAGTTACTTTAAACCAAAGTAATGCAGATTCTACCCTTCAAAGGGAATTTTATATACTTAATTAAAGTCGAAACGTAAGTGAACATTAAGATTGTGATTGTGTTCAATCCAACTCCATCGCATCCACATCACTAGAAGCAAAATTTGGGATTATAGTCTTAGTTGTTCTCTTTTGATTCAGCTCATATTCAAAGATCTACATATATGAAAATGTGTTCGATGAACTACTTTTCCTCTACAAATTGAAAAATAGTCATATTTTATCCCATTTAAAATATTAATACGTTTAACATCCATATATTTGTAGCATATTCTTTGTGGAGACTGGGTAATGCAATCCCTTAAAGAATTTGTATCACATGTCAACAGACGTTAAATTTCAGACTACGCTCTGTTTCTGTATATTATTAATTTAAAGCAGCTCAGATATTGTTCAACCGTTTTCGGCGCTGCGATTGGGCTTAAAAAGTTTGTTGTTTTTATTATTATTTTTATTTCTTTATTGATTAAACGCAAGAGTTATTTTTGCGCTGGGAAAATCGAAGAAGCCATCAGAAGGTGCAGCTATAAATACAAGGCAAATACTTATTCGCTCGCATCGGATTAAAGCCCGACTTGTCCAGCAGCAGCACACACACACATGCACGTTCATGTTCACACTTACATGGACAGATACCCACACACTCACACGCCCATCGATGATACACGCCCACATTTGCTAAAGTTCAATGACTAGCAATAACGAAGCGTCATTCAAGCGTAAATTATTGTCAAGGACCCCAAATGAGCCGAGCAAAAATGCTGCTTGAGCGAAGGTGGGGATGGGAATGGGGAAAGGGTGAGGGGGAAGTGGAAAGTGGAAAGGGGGTGCGTTATGGCATGGTGTGGTGTGGTATTGGAATATGGTATAAGGCAGACCTCAGAGCAGCTTAGCGGAAATGTGACAAAAGTGCTTCGAAAAAAGGGTTCGAGTTGGGTGCAATCGAGCTTCAACTTGGGTTAGGATTCCGATAAGGCTGGGCTGCGAAGAGAGTGGGAGAATGCGCAACAGTTGATTGCCATCAATGGGAATTATGTAAATCAAATTGTCCACGCATTATTCAGAGTGCATATTGTTCGCTTGACGACTCCAATTGGGCGTGAAAATTGAGTGAATTCGAAATCGCATATGGGACGGCAGACTTCCGCAGACAACAGACTCAGACTTCAAGTTGCGCAACTGCACAAACACTTGGAATGTTATGCAAAAAAAGCAATAACAACAACAAGAAGGAATGTCAAAGATTAAATGCGACGATATATACATATACATATAGAACCGTTCGACATGTGCGCCGACATCTCAAGAAGTCGCGAAGAAAACGAAGAGCCTAAATATCCAATCCATAACTTTCTATGATTGAAATTTGTACAACTTTTGAAATTTCTTTCACGGTTTGTCTAATTGCTCGACAAAGTTTCAAAAAAATCAACGAAAATCGTTTGCAATTATATATATAACTGTATTATCAAGTGCAACCAAAACCATTTAAAGCAATTTAACAACTACACAACAATTAAATCTAAACGTAATAATAACAAATAATTCTAAGACGGTTTTTAATAACTATTTCCAATTCAGCGATACCAGTTTAAGTCTCTATATCAGGTCAGAAATTATTCAGTGATTTGCTTTCGGATTTCGATTTTTAGGAGGGTTCCTTGTTTTAGACGCATGTTTTTTGGTGGGCTTTGAATGTCGCTTAGGATGTGGCCCGGGTTTGGGTTGCCCACATTTTATCGATGTTGGAGGTGGCTTACATGTTTTTGTCAATTTTTGATGGCAATTGGTTGTTTTGGGTTCTTTAAGTTTTATGAGTTTCGTTAGTTTTATCGCGTGGCTCCTTCTCGCTGTGGTTGAACACGCTCTCGTTGTTGCTCGACACTTTGGTGTTGTTTTAGGCTGTGATCTCGTTGGTGTTCGACCCTTTGGTGTTGTTTTAGGTTGTGATCTCGTTGTTGTTCGACCCTTTGGTGTTGTTTTAGGTTGTGGTCTCGTTGTTGTTCGACACTTTGGTGTTGTTTTAGGTTGTGGTCTCGTTGTTGTTCGACACTTTGGTGTTGTTTTATGTTGTGGTCTCGTTGTTGTTCGACACTTTGGTGCTGCTTTATGTTGTGATCTCCGTGCTCGATACGTTGGTGTTGTCGGTGGTGGCCTTGATGATGTTTGATACGTTGTCGTTGATGTTGTTGTTGGTAGTCTCCTCGTCGTTGTCGTTGGTGTTGTTGTTGTTGTTCTTGTAGGTGTTGTTGGTGTTGTCGTTGGGGTTGTTGTAGGTGTTGTTGTAGGTGTTGTCGTTGGTGTTGTCGTTGGTGTTGTTGTAGGTGTTGTTGTTGGTGTTGTCGTTGGTGTTGTTGTTGGTGTTGTTGTTGGTGTTGTCATTGGTGTTGTTATAGGTGTTGTTGGTGTTGTCGTTGGTGTTGTCGTTGGGGTTGTTGTAGGTGTTGTTGTTGGTGTCGTTGTAGGTGTTGTTGTAGGTGTTGTCGTTGGGGTTGTTGTGGGTGTTGTCGTTGGTGTTGTCGTTGGGGTTGTTGTAGGTGTTGTCGTTGGTGTTGTCGTTGGGGTTGTTGTAGGTGTTGTTGTAGGTGTTGTCGTTGGTGTTGTCGTTGGTGTTGTTGTTGGTGTTGTCGTTGGTGTTGGCGTCGTCGTTGTTGGACACGTTGGTGTTGTTGTCGGAGGACACGTTGGCGTTCTTGTTGGACACGTTGGCGTTGTTGTTGGACACGTTGGCGTTGTTGTTGGACACGTTGGCGTTGGTGTTGTTGTTGGTATTGTCGTCGTAGTTGTTGGTATTGTGGTGGTGCTTGTGCACTCACAGGCAAGATTGGCTGAGCACGGAGCCAATATCAGGGCAGAAAGCAAGCCAAGCAGCCAGAGGATGCGCATTGTAGTGCTGTTTGGGTAGCTGTGTTGCTGCTTTAACTGAGGGTGCAACATTTTATATAGTCGCTGCAGGCCGGGCAATTCGCCTGCAAGGTGCACATTTTGAATATGTATAAATACATCCAGTTTGTGGTGCTCCTCAGGTTATTTTGCCCATGCTGGGGGCATTGAGAGTCAGATGCAATTGGAATTACGTACAATTGTTTACATCCACAGGCAGTGACCCATTAAGGTCTGTTTCCATTTTTGGCAAGTTTACTTAATGGCAGATGGTGCATAGGCTTGTTATTAATATACTATGACCGATATTATGCAGCATGACGACTGACCTGATCATTCATTGGCAAGGGTCAATGTATAAGTGGAATAGTTAAGATGTGAAAGGAAAAACCATGCTTCCATTTGAGGCAAACGGACCAAATTGTTAAACCATAAATTTGACAGAAAAATTATCGATCAAATGCTGAGTTTTGTTTTTGTTTTTAACCATCTTGACTAAGTTTTACAAAAACAACCTTCAAACCTTGATCACCTTGATCAAAATAGAATTATTACTGTTACTTGGAAATATATAGGGAAAGCTTAGTCTTAGATTTGGTCCAGTAATATCATAATACTTTTGCAACATAATCAAATTTAATACACAGTTTTGGTGACGCACCATTTTTTTTTTTTTTTTGGTTGGATGACGCAAAACGAATATTTAAGAAACATTTGGAAAAACAAAGTGCATTTGTTTTTGGTTATATATTTTGCAAGAATTTGGCATGACTTCACTTGCGACTATTAGATTATTGTTCTTACTATTTGTATTTGCGGGGAGCTGAACGAAGTTGCACAGCTGTCAGTTCTAAGCACACAAATTTGATTATTTTCATCACTTGAGCGGAGTTTTTCTACATGCAATTGTCTATTGTTCTATTCGACATATTTTGATATCACAAGTTGATCAAATAAGAAGTCTACCATACAGCAAATGTTTAATGCTTGGCCTCTAAGACAGATCTGACTATAAAAGTGGCTACAGAATCAGCAGTATTGGCAAAATAGAGTTGACATTCGAAACAGGCAACACATCATGAAGTTAAGCTCACGTTTCATTCTCCTGGCTTGCCTCTGCCTATGGGTATCGCTATCCATGGCCGCAGAGGGCGACGACGATGGAGCTGATACTGGCGCTGATACTGGCGCTGATACTGGCGCTGATGATGGCGCTGATGATGGCGCTGGTGATGGCGCTGATACTGGCGCTGATGATGGCGCCGACGATGGCGCTGATACTGGCGCTGATACTGGCGCTGATACTGACGCTGATACTGGCGCTGATGATGACGCCGACGATGGCACTGACAACGGCACCGACAACGGCACCGGCGACGGCACTGACGCCGGCACCGACAACGGCACTGACGCCGGCACCGACGATGGCACTGACGCCGGCACCGACAACGGCACTGACGCCGGCACCGACGACGGCACTGACGCCGGCACTGACGCCGGCACCGACGACGGCTCAGACACCGACGTTGGCACAGACCCTGCAGATGACACCGACATTGTAGATGAGCCGGGTTCCCCATCACCAGCACCCAACCAACCAGGCCAAAATCGCAGGCGAAACAACAGGAACAATCGCAGGCAAAGTAGACGTAGGCGCAACAACAGAAGACGTGCCAACAGACGCCGCAACAGACGCAATCGCAACAGACGCAACAACAGACGCAACAACAACAACAACAGGCGTAACACAAACAGATTGCGGCCAGCCATCTTTCGCCGCGTGAATAATCCAAGACGCGGTTAAACAGTAAAAATGCAAAGCACCACATGCAACAATTGACAACTTCCTTTTTTCTACTTTTTATTAATTTTAAAAACAAGTTTGAAATAACAAGTGAAATAAATTTTTAATGTGAGCAAAATTTACAGTAAAATGCTTTTTCGGCAGCTTATGAACAACACCCAGTTGTTCAGGGTCCTGTAGCTTAAGATCAGCCTCAGCAGTCTAAAATTCTCCATCAACAGCTGTGAGTTCAAAGACCATCCAAGATCCTTTAAGTCTAGGCAGGGTAGGCTGACCTAACCCAATCCCACAGTATATAGATCAACTGTCATCAAGATAGTTTTTAAAACTGGGCGCACTAGTTCACATAGAAAGTCTGTCTACAAATTACAAATTCTTTGTGAGAGATTTGTGGCTTTATCGATTTGCGAACATCGATGTTTATCGATTTCCTAACCCCCTCCAATTTGACGCGAGCACAGACCAGTACATGTTCCAAGCTCTAAGTCCTTCGCTAGCAAAGTGTAAGAATAAAGTAAATAAAGAGTTAAAAGATATAGTTTTCTTAAGTGTCTTAAGGATAATTTAATGCACCTATATCGTTTCATCTGCCCAAAAGTGCAGAATACCAAAACCGACATAAACTAAATGTGCACAATAATAAAAGAAAGTAACAACAAGTATAGTAATATTATGATTAATATATTTACGAGGCCTTGGCAAGCATTATGCACATATTTAGTCAGCTCACAATTGAGTTCATTTGTTGGGCAAACCTATTCACTTATGCATATTCGATTTGCAACCCAACCAGACTTGCATCAACAAGGTAAAAATGCTTTATGGTCTGTAAGTTTATAGCTTTCAGCTGTGGTCGGCGCTGGGGAAAGTTTTCTTTTCTACTGTTTTTCATTTGCGTATCTTCTGTCAGAAAAGTTTTTGTCACTTAACTTTTCTGACTTGATTAAGTCAGTCGACTTAATGCTAATTGATTTCATTGTAAGTTGCGCTAATTGGCTGGCTCCATGGCTGGTTACTGCTGCAGGCCACAACTTTTGAGTGCAGTTGTTGCCAGTTGAGCATACGCCACGTAATCCATATTGAAATGCGTACAGCTGGAATGCGTTCACTTGCCACTAATCAAGTTTGGATCTAAGCAATCGCCACCGCATTTGTATAAATATTGACAAATAAAAGTATTGTATTTTGGCGTTTGTTTGTTTGTCTACCGTTTATTTTCATGTTGGTTGCCAGCGTTTTGGCTTTCTTTGGCCCGCTTCTTATGTTCTTTTTTAATCTCCATTTTTTTTGTTTTTATTTTGTTAACAGCAGCTGAGCAGCGAGCAGTTCAATGTCAATATTAAGGCCAGCAACCAACACAACACAATGTCAAACGCTGGCAACATCACAAAATTCCGGTAGTATTGTATAACTTGGGGCGATCGTCAACAACCATTTGATGTTTTTATTGAACTTGGAAATTATGTCTTGAAAATTGCCAAAATTAAGCGCTTCATCATTGACAGCAATTTGTTAAAACTAAATCGATTTTTAATAACAATGTCCTGTTTATCATTGTTTGACCTCTAAAATAATACTACGTTTAACTTTCGACACACAATTTTCGCTCAAAATTCATCTATAAATTCTGCTCAAACATTCGCAATTGCGCAAGAATCCGGATGTCATTATTCTAAGTATGAACATGAAATAAAAAGGATTTATTTATAAGAAAATAAAATAAAACTGACTCCACTTGCTAGCCGACCTATCTCAGTTACAAAATCCAAGACCAACCAAAAATTGCGAAATTTAATTTGGGCCCTCTCCGGATCTCGTTCGGTTGGGAGATACCCTGAACCCTAGAGTTTATCTATCATAGGGCATACACGACTTAAAAAATATACTCTTAAAAATATGACTATATGATTAAACTTGCTCCCGTTTCTTAATCGATTGTAATGTAATATTTACAGATGATCAGCATATAATAAGAAAGAAAGCTTTACTTTTTTAATAATTTTACTTTTTGCTTGCTATCGATTTTCATCAATATGCCGCAAAACAGATAAATGATTTATTTTAAATATTGGGGTAACAAATTAAGAAAGCTTTACTTTTTAAAATTATGGTATTTCTTGCCAAATAATATATCATCAAATGTGGAAATTGTTTGGCTACTCACCGAACATTGGCCAGGGTGTGACGACGATTCTTCAGGTAGCGACTGTGATACTTTTGCAGATCACCAATAGATCCCTGTTCGGCCTGCATTTTGCTGGTGGGCAACAGCTGCGAGTTGCTGGGATGCGAGGCTAGAGCCGATGCGGAAGATGAGGCCAGGCGATGATGGGCAGCAACGCTGATGCTGCTGCTGTTATTGGTATTTGTGTTGCCGGTACTGCTGCCGCCACTCGACGCTAAAGTCTCGTTCGAATTGCTGCCAATGACCGTTGCCGACGAGGAACCAGTGCCGCCGGTGCCGCCGGTGCCGCCAATGGGTGCGAGTACAATACGCGACCAGCACGATTTGTGCGGCTTGCGAAACTTTAATTTGATGCGTGGCGATGGCGTCGAAGCGCCCACGTATTCTTGCTGCGTCGAACTGCCGCCGCCGCCGCCGCCGCCGACGCCTGTGGCCGAGGATGAGGTGCCCGACGAGTGATGCACGCTCTCGCAGCTGCCGCAATAGCCGCCGCCAGCGATGGTAATAGGTGGCAGAGGTTCCTCAAAACCCTTGATGGGACTGCTCTTGTCCTTACTGTTGTTACTGTTCGTATTTGATGGCTGGCGATTGTTTGCGTGCTGCTGTTGTTGCTGTTCAGATTCCTCTTCTTCTTTGATATGCGGCAGAGGTGATGTCTGCGGCTGACAGCTGCAACGCTGTGCTGCTGCTGCACCTGATGCTGTTGCTGTTGCTGTACCTGCCGGTGATCCTGCTGGTGCTCCAGCAGCGCCGCCGCCGCCGCTACTGCTGCTGCTGCTGCTGTTGCTGCCGCTTGGCTGCTGATTGACACTGTAAATGCCGCTGGGCGACGGCGACGTTGGGGAGACGCTACTGGCGATTGTCGACAACAGGGTTGCTGTTCCTGCTGCTGCTGTCGCTAGACTGTTGTTCGGAATGCCTTCTTCAACGTCTGTTGGCTGCGTTAGGCTGGGCGCTGTGCTAGCTGTCAATGTGTTGGACAGCTGCAGCACCACCACGGTGGGTGAGACGCTTGCGTCACTGAGTGTTTCGGGTTCAGCGCGTCTAGCCACCAAGCCGCTGGCTAAACTGGCGGCTGCTATATCAGCGGCGCTTAGATGCTGCTCCAAGTCCTCGTCGACGTCGTTTATGAGCGTCTTTAGGGATATGGGTGTGGTTACCGATGTGCCAATCGTATCGGCCAGCGAGTGTTTTTTCTCCCCGGGGCACACGTTTCCAATTCGTTATCCAACTGTTGCTGTAGTTGATATTTTTCTTGCTCTTGCTGTTGCTGTTGCTGTTGCTTGTGCTCGTTGCGTGTCTGCGAATCAATTTTTATCTGCGTCTTGGGTTTTAGTTCGTCCGGTGTCTGCGCGGGTGTTTGGGGCGGATCTTGTGGCGGGGGCTGCGGAGCCGCCCCCGCGACAAGGTAGGCAACAGCGAAACACTGTGCCACCGAAACACTTTGTCCTTGGCTTCGACTTGCGCTTGCTGCTGTTGTTGCTGTTGCTGGTGTAGCTGGTGTTGCCACTGCTGCTGCTGCCTCTCGTTGCTGCTGTCGCTGTGGCCGCCAGGCCGTTAATGCTCTGCCCCGCACCGTTGCTGCTGCTGCTGCCGTGACGCTGTGCGCAAACAAAAAATATATAACAATATTTAACTCAAATACAGTCGCACAAAAAATATATAAATATATACATATATATATATATATATTTATATATAAGTATATATGAATATACGCCTAGACTTAAGAAAATCCCCAAAAATGTTTCTTATTTTCTTATTCAGAATGTGCATGTATGAATCGAACAATTTTTTGTTTTATTAAAAAAAAACAATAAAGTAATTATTTTTTAAGATTTGAAGTATTTAAGTCACAAATTTAGAATTGTATTTGATTGTTGTATTTTTTTATCAGACTGCTACAAATTGTAGGAAAAAAGATTTGCATTTCGTTGTGTAACATATTAAATGTGATTTTCTAAATTCTAGGGCATGTTTTTCTTCCAGTGTTGATGAGAGACATTGGGGAAATGAGAGAGTTGATTTAGAGTTGATCACGGCAAGTCGCCTGCGCCCCCGCCTGCCTGTCAGATTCCCAAATGGTATTTTTTCCCTGCCCCCATTCACTGCCGCCCCCTCCCTTTGTGAACCTTGACGTGCGATTGATCCGTGCACTTTTGCGCTGCATTTTTGAGCGTAAAGCTGTGCGTCAACTTCGCCAGTCGCATCATGAATGCAGCCACGCCCACTTAATCTACGGCTACTACAGCTACAATTTGCGGCATCACTCCGTTGCACGTTGTTCGCTCTTCTCCTGCAATGATAAAAGCAAATGAAAATATTTCATTACTAACTCAGTTTATTTAAAGCCATAATACGTAACTGAAATCATCGAGAAATCATTAAATGGCAATGCAATATTACACGCAATAAATAGATATCGAAACAAACTTTAGAAGAGAAAGACATGCATTTAATTTTCTTATAAAATATAGAAATTTTTATTTTAATTTTCTTATAAATATAGAAAAAAATCTATATAGAATTTGAGTAGAAAATTGAGTAATTCAATTGCAGATCCTCATCAAAAATAGCCAGCAAAAAAAAATATAATAAAACACACAGTAAAATACACAGATACACATTCAAACAAACTTTTTGAAATGAAACAAAACGTAGACCTCTGTTGTGGAATTTGCTCGCTTACCCAGCTGAAGCACTATAATACCCGCTTTGAGTGTTGTTAAAAACATGCCAGCAGCAGAGCTGCAAAGTATGCTACAAGGGAATGCCTTGTTGCCCAACTGAATGTGAGTTGCACATACCATGTAAATGCTGACTAAGGATATATGTATTTGTTTGCTCGACAGCAGCACAAACTGACCCACATAATGAACTTGATGTTGAATGGTTGGATGGACCAGCCAGGATTGCCATCATCATTGACAGCTCAACCGCGGCGGCAACGCAATGTAGATGCCAATTAGAAGCTAAAGTCTCAGTTGGTCATTCACCTGTTAGCCCGGCTTCTATCACAGACTGACCCGAAAGAGAAGCTGTACTTCAATGTTCTCGCTATCAAGACGAGTATTTTGGTTCATTCACAGTGCCACAACAGAACGAATACTTTGAATAAGTTTCTTAAACTCCTGGCAAACATATATAAATCAAATTATTTTACGAGAGAGACAGAGAGAGAGAGAGAGAGAGACAAAGAGAGGGACAGAGAGAGAGCGAGAGAGAGAGCTGATGTTGAAAACCTGAAAACTTGTTGGCAGGCAAGCAAGCAAACACTGTCAGAGTTCCCATAGATACGGAAAGCGACGTGTTAGCCAAAAAAAACAATTGGCAACACCAACTCAACTCAGGTATGTGGGGTTCAACAACTTGGCATAAACAACAGTAACGAGAACGACAACAATTTGCCGAATCTATTATTTGAAGCACACATTCAGGTGTGCAAATCAAGCGGTATGCACAACTATTTGCACAATTTTTTAACAGACACACAGCCAGATAAAAGGCTCACTTAAAAATTAAGTAGAGATCTTAGAAACTGAGAGCTGAAGAAGAACGCATATCGAATATTAAATAAGCTTGTAGACCGGACTTAATGTGCTCCCCGAGAATTTGCTTACCTTTCCAACGAATATACCTATTGCGCAAATTTAATATAGCTATCCCATAAATATGTATTTCTTTTTTATTTACAGTATCTTCCTTCAAAGTGTTACAAACCTCACGTCCATATCATAATACTCTCTGCAAGGGTGTGCAAATAATCAACTACGATGCCAAATTTGATACAGTATTTATAAGCTTTGTCAGTACTCATCTTTTTATAAAGTAATAAACTGCATTCGAAACCGACCAGACTGTTGTTTAAGCAAAACTAATTCCAATTTAAACCAACTCTTTCGCAATCACAAAAAATAAAAACATATTTTCTAATCCAGCATCATTCAAAACTGTGCGCAAAAAACTTCATCAGTTTTATTCAATTTTGGTCAAAGCTTATATGCCAGATTTAAAAGCTGATAATTTAATACTTCCCGAATATGTGAAAATTATATAATGTCTTTATTTTTAATATATCACATGCATGAAAACGTACGTATGTTTGGCAAAAATGTTGTGCAGACAGCCAGTGGATGTAAATTGGTTGACAATCTTTATTTTCATCACCAGAGTGACGAGGGCTTGATAAAGCCATAAAGCACAAAACATATATATTTGATATTGATTTTTATTGAGACATTTTCAAAATTAATGTGATCCGATGTGTGTCAACCATTCGATATGGATACGCTCATGGATAACATTGGCAACTTGATGGCAACTGTCGAAGGATGAGCGACATTAATAAATCAATACAATTTGATGGCAAATAATTTGAGGGGTCTGCTGCAATTCGCTGCGCACTGATGGTATGCCAAATACATATATATATATATATATATTTATATCTATGTGACTTTCCAAATTATTGGCGGCACAACGCTGCGTATGCGTGATAGGAAAAGTGTAATTCGAGCTATGCTGCGTCAAATTGATTACTTTTTAAGTCGTCTCGCTCGCAGCCATTATATTTGTTATTATTGATTAATGTGCGCACATCGAAACATAGACACATCAACACAACAACTGTCATTTATTTGTGCACACTTTATAACAAAGGATGAAATCAACTGACTACCAGCACAGCTCCCATTTGAGCAGACAGAAGAATAGGTTAAGTTTATGTTATATAATATTTTTTGTTTTTTAGCTAGCATTAAAAAATATTTAAGAAATATTGCTCGAAATTATTTGGAAAAAGTGGATTTATTTTTTATTTATTTTTTTATTTTTTATTTTTTGTCGGAATAATGAAATTTGTCTCGTTGGCGCTGGCCAAGCTTATTAACATATTCAACATAAATGTGAACACTTATATGAGCTCTGTATGTATAATGGCCATACGCCTTATGGCAAGTGCCTGAGCTGCACTTCAGTCTTATGTGAGTCACAATGGCACTTTACATATTCCTGCGTTGAGCGGCGCCCCAGGGAGCATTTAGATATTTAAGCCGGGGAAGGCAACGCCAGTGGTTGTAGCAGGTGAACACAATTTGTTAAGGTGGCACGAAATGAACAGCTTAAGGCCACATCATATGGCGGTAACGTGGTAAACGTTTCCCACAAATATTATATGCAACAGGCAGATGCTAATATCGCCAAGCTGGGTACACATTCATATATATATATATATATATATATATATATATGTGTGTACCTGATTAGCCTAGAGCCAGAGATAGCAAATTTGATACGTTTGCTTCCTTTTATAACGAATTTATATTAGGGTGAAGCACTCTCAACTAAAGCAATCAAAGTTGTTTTTATATTGATTGATGGAGAGAAGGGCAAAACAAAAATAGCTTCCATCAATCCGAAATGAAGACGACAAACCCAAAACGTAGCAATTAATGGGCAGCTGTAAATGGTAAACACACATGCCGCATGCGGCATGCGGCATATCACATGACAGATGACATGTTGGCGTGGGCGTGGGCGTGGGCGTGACAAGCTGGCAGCTAGAATTGGTAATGGATCAGAGACCTAAACCTGGACCTGCAACTATATGTACATTTGCTGATGCCGATGTTTTGACTCGGGCAACTGAACTCTAAAGTGATGACTGCCTCAATCTTTGAGTTGTTGATGCTTTTGATATGGTTGTGTGTTTTCCTGCTCTTAATGCGCAATTCAATTATGCACACTGATTGATTGCTTCTAATTGATGGCAACAACTCTTCACAAACAGCAGCAGGCGATTACGAAAATCGATGCAGACTCTTTAAATGGTAAAGCTTTCGTTTTTTTTTTTTCAATTTAATTTAATGAGCATCAGGAAACTCGTAATCACAAATCGTTATCAAATACTTATCGTTTTCAATTTTAATTTGTATTTTTGTAGTTTTAATGTCCTTTTTAAAATTGATTTTTTATGATTTGTTGCTTATTTCCAAGGCTCATTTAAAGTTGTGTGTGTCAGCAGGTCCTAGAAAATGTTGAAGTTGACAATAACGAATTGTCGGCTTACAAGCAACTTAACTATGTTAAGCGTATGGCTTGGTACTTCAAGTAACGTTTCTGCCTCTTGAGTTTGTATTTCATTCAATTATTTACTACAAATTGTGTTTTAATTCAATGTTCAAAGTGTTTTACAAAAAATTGTAAGCAAATGTAAAATGAAAAAAAAAACCAAACCCTTGTGAAAAGTGTAATTAATTTTGAACTATATACTTTGAAGTACTTAAAAAAAAAATCGTATCAAAGGACTAGCCTCAAACTGTCTGTTGTAATTTTGGTTGCAGCTCAAGGACATATATCCAAATGGAATTATTTGCTGACTAATTTAAGCAGAACTTAACTAAATCAAACTCAAACTGAATTTACAATTCACAAATACAAAATTGAAAATTATTCATTTTGCCTTTTTAGTGTTTGAATTGCAAATTGAATTTGAAGGCGCGCACCAAAGTGGAATATCAGGGAATATCACTCACAATTACAGTTAAGGGCTAAGAAATTGTAGACGTTACCATTTAAAATGCACATAAGCGATTGACTTGATTACTTTGTTGCACACCAGGGCAAAATGCTCAAATTGTTTGGCCCCAAGTCAGGCCAGACAGGCGAGTTGAAATGGCAAAGCAACAAGTTAAATGAATGTACACAACAAAGTTTATGTGCATATATGTGTGTGTATATATTTATATATATATATACTTGTTATAGTTACTACTCCATACGAAAGCAAACCCATCCAGGCCCAAAGCCCATAAAAATTGTTGTAAAAATGGAAAACAATAACAAACGAATAACGCAAATCAACAACAACTGTTTTCGCTGTTGTTGTTGTTGTTGCTGCTGCTGCTGCTGCTGCTGTTGTCTGTTGCCATTGCTGTTGCCATTGCTGCTGCCATTGCTGCTGCCATTGCTGCTGCCAAGTAATGACAAGCGAGCGCAATGGGTAAACCAGCCTGAAAGTATGCACTGTATACGAAACAGGGCAAGCAACTGCTGGACGCGAAGGGTGACGCAAAGCACGCGTCCATGGACATTGGAACATCAGCTGGGTCAACGAGAAGGAGAATAAGCAGAAGACGAAGACAAAGTGGAAGACGAACAAGAATAATAAGAGAAAGCAGCCGAAGAAGCAGAGACACATTGTTGTCAGCGGAAGTCGCGTGGAAATGACATTTGTCTTCGGCACACGCCCACAAAGGCACAGAGAATATGTGAATGCGAGCAAGAACACGTCCACAAATACAGGGTGTGCCATGCTGCACAAGATAGAATTGAAACCGCTCTGGGCATTCCGAGGATAACACACTCTTCTCTGCTGATATTTGAATTTTAGTTCAGAGTTCGAAATATTATATTTTATGTTACGTTATCTTTATTTTTATTTTATCTAAGTCTGAAAATTCTACATTTGTCAATTGAAAACTCTTCGTTGGTAAAGCTGCTCAAGAATGGGATCGGAGACGACTCCTTCAAAGTTCGTTGCACATGTCACAACAACAAAAATATATAATACTCTCCACACGAGCACCAAGATCAGAAGCGAGAAATACGTAATGGCATGAAACACCCTGTATTACGTATACATACGTACGTATGCAACAAGCCTGTTTCTGATATGCTTGACGTGACGTTGCGTGGCTCATTGTGATGCTACCATATAATTATACTTATGTACACACAAAACATATGTACATATGTACACATGTATTTGTATATGTGTGTGCGTGCATGTAGACACATAATTACGCATATCAAAGGCAAATACGTGACACACATACACAGACACGTGCAGTGGTGTGACTCAAGAGCCATACAATTACGCTGCTCGCTCCTTGTCTTTGTGCTGTTTGTGTCAGTGTCTTTGGCTCTTGCATTATTGTTTGGCCGTCAAATTGTTGAATACATTTTTTTTTTTTTTTGCCTTCTTACATTTTATTAGAAAATACTTGAAGGATGCTCGGCTTACACGCATTTGAAAGTGGCAGCTAAAGCAGCTAAGGCAGCTAAGTACAACGACAACAACAACAACAAGTATCTGCCACCACAGCATGAGTATAGTAAAGTGTCTTAACCAACTGGCACTGTATATTATCGAAATCGGCAAAAATCTAAAACACGAAAACCAAAAAAAATATTGTAATAATATTATGCATTTTGAAGTCAATTAGATGAGCAAAGAAAAAGAAAACAATTCACATCCCTCTCAATCCACTTTGATTGTAAATGCAGAGTATCTCTTAGCAAAGCTATGCACACCACTTGACTCAAATGTTGTTGTTTTTTTTTTTTTTTTGTGTGTGTACTTCGCCTTATGCAGCTGGCTGTGGAGCCGCCGCAAACAATGGCGCATATAGTAGTAGTAGTAGTGGTAGTTGAAGAGGATGAAAGGAGACAAAAGGAGCAACAAGTGCGAGTGTGACCGAGTGTGCGAGTGTGCATAGTTTAAGACATGGGTCAAGCCCTGTCAGACCTTAAGCAAGGGAAACATTAAAGCTAACGTACTAACTGCAATAGGCAATAAGCCAAGGGATAGCAATAACAAGTTCTTCTCTTTAATGACTCAGTTATGGTTATGAGAACTTATGAATTCATTTCGTAAGGTCAACAGCTAAACGTGCTGAGTATTTGGTGGAATTGTTGTCGTTTTATCTAAACCATGATTTTCATTAGGCCTTATGTTAGTTTAGATGTGGCTATATTGTTGTTTAGTTGTTGTTTAGTTGCTTAGACGATGCTCGCCTTGCACAGAGCAAGTGTAAGCAAAATTAACACGCACCTAATTTTCTTTCCTTATTATTTTGGTTGTTTGCATTTCAACTTTTGGATTTTGATGTGGGTGTCTTTTTTTTTTTGGTTTTTTGTTTTTGTTTTTATTCCTTTTTGCTTCTGTCAAATGAGATTTCGTATGAATTTTGGTATGCGAAGGGCGCATAAATTTAATCAGTTAGTTTAATTGGGCGCTGCCATTTGTGGGTGTGACCGCATATGTGTATGTACAAGCATGTAAGACACATGTATTTAGAAGTGTATGTATCTGTGTGTGTGTGTGTGTGTGAGTGTGTATGTATATATGCAGGTAGTGCCATCTGCGTGTCTGACAACAATCTGAGACAGGTAGCAGTCCCCATTGCCTTATACATCTGTTTATATGTATCTAAATACACACACACATGTACACACACACATACAACAGTTGGCTATGGTGTTGCTACACTGTTGGTGTTGGTACTTTGGGGCTGGGAGCAACACCCATTTGGCATCGGTGTGGCATTGCCATCATTGATTTTCACGTCTTGCTTGGGTGTTGTTTGTTGCCTTTGCCCGTTGCAATTTCCTGTGTGCTAAGCCAATAAAGCTACTTTTGACATGTCTGTCTGTCTGTCTATCTATCTATCTGTCTGTCTGTCTGTCTGCGTGTCAGCGAGCCAGGCAGCTTGAACTGTCCTGTAATTGTATCTGTATCTGTATGTTTATCTGTGTATATTTGTGTGAGGCGATGGTGTCGCTCTCCTGTTATGCGGTGCCGCATTTCAAGTGTATACCATGGCTATGCATGACCACAATCGAATACAACATCATTTCACCAGCATTGTCAGCTAAGTGTGAAAATCAACGCAAGGCGATTATTATTTATTGCTTGTTTTCTATTTCAATATACCCAAAAACAATTGAAAAGACACATTTGTACACCGGAGAGTATGCGAGACAGTCTAAAGTGCCCTAATCAGATTAACTACAACTACAGCTAAGCTGCAACTAATCTGGAAGAATATAAAGTTGGGTAGAGCTGTATTATATCGTTAAGTACTAAATGTTGCCTCAGTTTATTAACAATTTGTGGCATTTCTCGCAGCAGATATTTAAATCAATATTCAAGCACGCTCAGGTAGTGTCGTCAATCACTCAGTTAATTGAAGCATCTATGCATCAATCAAACTCAACTGATTTTCATTTAATGCCAATTTATTGATACACATAGATTATTTTATGACGCGCATTGACTTTGTCGTTATCGTTGTTGTTGCTGTTGTTGTTATTGTTGCTATTGCTGCTGCGGCTTTTGTTATTGCTATTGATTACTGTCTTATCACAGCTGGGCGTCAAACACTGATAATTAACGTCGCCTAAACAATCCCTTTCTCTCTCGCTCTCTGTCTCTGTCCCATCAGCATAATCATCTTCATCATCACCATCATCATCATCATCATCATCAATCACGTCGCCTGACGTCGTGGCAATTTGACAGCGATTGCGACATTTACAGCTCAACATCAGTGCTGTCCCTGGTCAGCTTAAAGTACCCATAATCAGCGCCCAAGTTGCCCCAAGAAGCTAATCACCAGTGTAAATATATGTAACTGACATTTTGTTGCACAGTGCTGTAAATAATTTTATGATGTCACCAATTGCCATTTAATTCAATTAATTAGTTCTGGTTATTGACATCTTTCAGACTATTTATTTATAATTCTCAAAGGTGCCTTACTTACACCTATTGTGTACAAGTATTATCGAACTCTGACTTATTATAATCTACATTCATACTATCGATAAGATATTGAAATTATTACTGTAAAAAACAAGATGAGCTGGTTAAATCAACGAGTCGCTCTCTAACTCTGTAACACAGCTAACAATAGACAACAAATAATTAAGCCAAAAGTCACTAATGTTTACAGATATGAACATTATGATGTAGACGATATATGTAGCTATACTGAACTTTTACAAAATTATATTTAATCGAATATTCACCTCTCGCCAGAAGTCCCTTTTACAAATGGAGACATTAATCCAGCTTACTTCAACCGTCACACAAATACTTGGGACTGATTCTTGACAAGTCACTGACTTTAGAAGCTCACACAGATAATCTTCTTAAGCGGATCCCAATCAGAATGTTCCAAAATTAGACTGTCTTATTAAAAGCAGATCAAAATTAAGAGTATCATTCAGACTTATGCTTCTTAAATCCATGATTGTCTCACACATTGACAGAGAACAACAAAAACTCATTTGAATAATCAGAAACAGAAGAATCATAGACATAATTAATTAATTTCGAAGCTAAAACTGTGATAGACTTCAAAACTAACAAAATACACTCAAATGCACTCAAATGCAGTCACAACCAATTTGTACCAGTTACGCAATCCACTCATTCTATTAACCAACTTGACGCTATCCAATCAGTAACATATATCCTTCAAAAAATCGAAGTATATCAATTAACATCACCTCTAAAAAGCACGTCACACAAGTGATTTATGTTTACATTTTAAATTTATTTATAATTTATTTTTAAATTTGCCTACATCTTCAACTTGCAGTTAGGAAATAGTTTGTAGTTTACTATTATTTTTGTAGTTAAGGAAAATCGCCCAAACTATCGCCATTATTCTTGTCACAGATACTTTGCCGCCTGCACTCAATCTCAATCTGAATCGCATCCTCCTTCTCATTTCCTCTTATCTCTCCTATGAGTATTCTTGGCAGCAGCATCTCTCTTTGTTTGCCTTTGGCTTTAGCCATGTGTGCAACAACGCCCGCCTCTCTCTGTGTGTGTGTGTGTGAATGTTCTGCTCTGAAAATGGACTACGTACAATCAAGAGATAGATGGACCTGTTGGGTGGGGGGTGGATGGAGGGGTGAGGGGCTAGCTAGCCACTTTCCGTATGTGCCATTTTCTGGTGCTCCCCGTCGCTGTGGATGTCGACTTGTTGTTGCGTTTACTGTCACACACCATTTTGCGGTCGTGTCTGCGGCATTGCGTGTATTAAAATTTGACCCAAAATTCGCCCCACTTGGCTGAACTTAGCTGGCACGCCTGCGTGTGTGTGGCCACACCGACCAGACCAGACCAGACCAGGCCCGGCAATTGTGGGCGTGCCAAACAAGCTGTCAACGCATTTAATGCATAAAATGAATGCCATGCCACACAAAGCAGCAAAACCGGATGAAGCTGCTCCTCCCCCACCCGCCTCACCACGTACAAACTATATCTCGGCCACGTTCCATTTGAGTTGCTGCCAACAAATTGTCATAGAAGCGGATTGGGGGTGGGTCGAGGGGTGGAGCACCCAATTTCCCAGGCAATTCCATGCAAATATGTTGGAAAATGCAGGAAGAATAATAATCAATGATTTAAGCGACATTTAATTGAAAACATTCATTTTGATAGAGAACATTTCAATTATTGCCTTCACATCCTACTCGGTGTCTAATTTGTCTTATTTGAGAGATGATTAAACAATTTAATGGATTGCCATAATGAGCTGACATTATTTCATGAATGCAATTTAGAACAATTCATTTCGATTGTTTGGTTTCAATTATTTTGAAGAATATCACTTAATATGTAATTAAATTTAATGGCCATTAAAAATGTAAAACCCTGAAAAATATGCAACAACATTTTGTTGGTCATTTTGAACAAACTGATAAACGGCCTCGAGTTGTTATAAAAGTCAACAATTTTTTTTTGTCAATATTTTAAAATTAACACGTACATTCGCTCAGGTACAATACACACACACACACACACACACCACACCTAAGAACACGCACCTAAGAACACGCGCGTATATCCTTCGTGCTGGTCGTGACTATTTTTAAGTGGCGCCTTTTGTCATGCATTGGATGTTCATATTTGTAGCTGGTGTGTGCTGCTGAAAATCGATAGCTGCTTCCTCGGCTTCCGCCTGATTCTCATCTATTAATAGACCAACAAGACCGGCCAGCCGCAGCGCAGCAGCAGCAGCTAACAAACCAAAACAACAACAACAACAACAAAGGGTTGTGCTACCTGTTTTTCTTGCACTTGACAACAGGTGACAAAATATTTACCACATTTTCCATTTGCATAACAACAATTAAATCAGCTTATGCATTTAACTGTGTAAATTCCAAAAGATGCACTGGTTCGCAGTGTAAGAATAGAACATGTAAGGCCAAATAATTTATGTTTTAACCATAGCTTTAACAAAACCGAACCGGGTTTTAATGCTGTAAGCCATAGGAATGAAACTGGAATAGGGCGAAAAAGTTACGAGTCAAAATTGGTTGAATATCACATTTAAAGCAGGGATTCTATCCACAAAGTTGCTCAAAGTATCTTTTAGCACTTGCTGCCCAAGTTTAGCTCAGCTTGTGTAGACTATAAAATATTCTACAAGCGGATGAAACAGCTTGTCAGTTATCAACTGTAACTGGTTACAGCTTGAGTTGAGGTCCCAGTATTATAGCACATTTAAGAACTTGGCCAAAACTTGATAACAACTGAGCCCAGTTTAAACTACGAAAATCACAAAAACTTTTCGCAGTCATGCTATGCGTACACTATGGATAAGTTATGACGTACGCTTCTCGACTTTTGTGTAAATATCTCAAAGATATTGTTTCAGAACACCTCCTCACCGTCAGCAGCTAGGCAGCTAAGCAGGTCAGTAAGTTGCTCCATCAAATTGGCCATTTTCATGAGGCAAATTACTTATGAGCCAGCCTCAGTCTTAGCCTTAGTTTGAAGAGGCACGGATGTCCATCCATCCATTCATCCAACCATCTGTCTATACATTTATGCAGGCAAGTTCTGGAGCGGAACAGTCGTCGTCGTCGTCGTCGTCTTCGTTGGCGTCTCATTGCTTTTATGGGGCTGTCAACATAACAAAGCAGCCCCCATATTCGCTGCCAGCAGGCCAGCCATACAAATGGCTTCATTTGGGGCTAACTCCCGGACATTTGCATGTGTACAAATTTTTTTTGATTGCTCCTTGACGGTAGACACACAAACATAAGTCGGCCGTATATCAGTGCTGGCTCCTTCTCTCTCTCTCTCTCTCTCTCTCTCTCTCCCTCTCTCTCTCTCTCTACCCGTCTTTCTCTTGATATGTTTGCGTCTGTCTGCACGTATTTGTATGTTTGCTTGTCAACATTTCGCTGCCCTTGGCTTCATAAAAATAGTTGTAAATTCCAGGCAAGCTGCATAAATTGCACGCCTCGGTCAGTGCCACGCCTGTACTTTTAAGATGGGGTAGCAATGGTTGAGGAGGGTGGGGAAGTGGAGATGTGGTTGGGGTTGGGGTTGGGGTTGGGGTTGGCTTAAATTGTAGAAGAACTTGAGGAACTTCACACATCGTTTACCCGTTCCGAGCATTAAAAAAGTGACGCAACTTTTACGCACATTGTCAACAGTCGTAAATTCCTCAGTCTTGGATCTCTCTCTCTCTCTCTCTCTCTCTCTCTCTCTCTCTCTGTCTCTCTATCTCTGAATTACTGGATTATTATGGAAGTTACTCGCATTTCCACTTTACACACCATTTCGCTGCATTCGCGCTTACCAACAATTCGTAAATTGCTCCAGAGCATATTTTTCTTGGCCTTGGTTTCTTTTTGGTTTTTTTCTTTTTTTCTCGCATAAACGTTATGCGGAAATCGTTGGGCAACTTTGTAGATTCAAGTATGCAAAGCGATTCTGTGAGCTTAAGTGCTTTAATACTGAAGTGAATGAATCTGAAAATCAAATTGCTTTATGTTGTGTAAATTAATGCAACAGTCAAAAAGGACGTGCTCCAACGCACTGAGTTAAGAACCTATGACTATCTTATCTTTAGTTTGAAATCTAACAAAATCATTAAATCACTCGATGCGAAGTCAAGAAGAATGAACTGTTGTCTGGTAGACATAAATTCATATTGTTGGCATTTGAAACTTAGTCTGAAGTTTGAAATATTATTATGTTTTTATCAGTTTCAATGAGAATTTCACATTTGTTCAGTTAGATTGTGCTAGAAAGCTTCTCTCAACCTCAACGAATATTTCTATATATTATATATGATATAGTGATCCGATCCGGTCAGACGTCGGCGGATGTGGTTGTTCAAGAATATTATAATATGGAGTCGGAGACGTCTCACATATCACTTGCATATATAATAATAATATATTTTTGCTGACAACAAGCTGGCAATTAATTTAAGTGAGATTTTTTGTAAAGAAATCCTTTATCTGCCTTCCTTAAACCAACGAATTGTCCAGTTTTAATTGACAATATGATGAGTCATAGCCGTAAGGAAGGAACACTGAATCAGAGTGACATGCATAAATTTGCTTGCGGAACCAATTGTTGCTGCAACAGTTGCTGCCAGAAATGTGATTGTGGCTTATGCTGATCTTGCTACTGATGTTATTGTTGATGTTGTTATTGTTGTTGTTGTTGTTGTTGTTTGCTGCTGCTTCTGCTTCTGCTGCTGCTGCTGCTGCTGCTGCTGCTGCTGCTGCTATTCAGAAGCAATCCCATTGCGTAATATCATTTACGATTTGGCTTGCAGCATACATCAGATTGTGGAAGCTCCATCTGCTGGCAGCATTTAACAGCTGTTACACAGTCCAGTCTACGCCTAGGTCCTGACCAATAGGACCTCGGGGACGGCGATTGCTGGCTGGTTGGCTGGCTGGCTGGCTGGCTGGCTGGCTGGCTGGTTGGCCAATTTCGTTTCACTTTGCTATCGCATGTGCACAACCAAATTAAATTACAAAACTGCGCAAATGTACGTTAAGCTGCACAAGCAGATACACACACACATAGTCACATATATAAATAAGATGAAGATAGCGAATAGAGGGAGGCCGTAAGATGGCTCACACACACACACACACATACACGCATAAATGCTTAGCTAAAATTAAAATCATATGCATGAAATGAGCGCGAAATTGAAATGGAATGAAATAAATGAGCAGCAACAACAAATTGTTAGCATCGCTGTCGCATTCGTTGCTTTTGCTTTCAGTTACATTTCAGTTTTTGTGCTCGTCATTGCCACTTTGCCACATGGCAGGCAATTCTACCATTCTACCTGCCTCATTCCATCGCTCGCATCGCCTTCCGACTCACTCTCACCGCCAGTCTCATGCCACCAAGCCATATTGCTGCCACAGTGCTGGATGCCATTCACCATGCTATTTAATTTGCTTTCACTTCAAGCTTGAGCGCAACATTTAGACTGAGGCACAGCGAAAGCAAGCAAAACAACGCTTTAAGAGAGTGCAACAACAACAACAACAACAACCATTTCAATATTCTGTCGCAATCTGACAACGACTGCCAAACGAGAATACACAATTCAGATCATATCGTTACTCGGAATACTGAATTGCAACTGTGTGTGTGTCCCATTCACATTCGCAGCTGCTTTTTAAACTTATCAAATTACTTTCAAACGCCCATTAACTGTATCTTAGCCTTGTCCTTAAGCAGCTCTATTTATTCGCCACTGTTACCCCAATAGATGAGCTTGTTTAAGATATCTTCAAAATCGATACAGCCGCACAAATAAAGTTCAACTTGCATGATTTAAATAAATAAGCGAAACGACGATCCGTTTAAATTGATATTGCCATACTTATCATAAAACCGATCCGAAATTTGATAAGCAAAAACAAAAGGATTCGATTGAAAAAGCTCAAAATCTCGGAATAAATTTGTAAAATGCGCAGCATACTTTTCGAATATTGAAAGTCCAGAAATGAATGCTTACATAGTGTAAATATAGAAGAATATAAGAAAAGTTTATCGTGGAATCAGGCTATGCAATATGTAACAGATATCTGATGTCGGTTTGTTTGCATGTAAATCTCTTCGTCTGATAAATATATACATAGATATATATATAGTATTTAGGCACTCAGCACAATTTACAATGCTTTTATAACTCGGTTTCGGGGCACTTGGACTACGTATACACTCGACACTCTATAGACGGTCTCAAGAAGCTAGTTCACACATAATGGGAAGCCGCAGCAAGGCGCGGCAAGTGAAGCAAAATGTGTGTGACAAGCGTTTCTGCAATCTAATGGCCATTGTCACGTGCTCAGCAGTTCTCCATCAAGCTAATACTTTATGCCTCCATATATCTCTCTCACTCATACTCACTCTGTATCTCATCCGCCGCCTCAGTCTTTTTCATTAAACATGCCACAGTTTGTTCGTCAAATATATTTGGCCAACTAAGCCAACCGCTGGGCGCCTATTTGTATGCAATTAGGACTTTAAGCAAATCAACTAAATTGCCAGCTTAATAACGCACTTCCCCTTCCCAAACTTCCACACACAGATAGACAAACACACTCTGCACACCCTCAAGTCCACTGACTAACGCACTGACCCTAAAATGGGTAGCGGCTGTCAACGCCCTAATGAAAATTGATGTTATATGATTTACACTTTCATTTTATTTTGTTGACTTTTCTTACAGAAACAAATGAATATTTGTGTCGCACAAACAGCACAAAGCCAAAAGAAAAAAAGAGAAGAAAACCAAATTAATTGCATTTGTTTGTGGCACATTAACCATGCCAAGGACACACTCGCAGTCTTTTCACATTTTCGTAAAATTAATATTAAATTCCACGTTGTACTCAGGCATATAAAAACGGCAACAGCAGGGAAAAGATTGTTCAAAAAATGTTCTCTTATCGAAAATAATGAAATATACTCGCAAATACCAATTAGGTATTTATATAACCCTATTAACATAACATATCTTGCATCTGTGGTTAACTTATAGAAGCTGTCAGCTTTCAGCTGGACCAACAAAGTTTCTATATAATTTATCGATTTAGTTAATACATAAAATTGTATGCAATTCAAAAATTAATTAAAAGAAAAATGCATACCTTACGCAAAAAGTTCCGCAAAACAGCCAAATTATATTAATAGTCAAGCTTACCTAAAAAGACAGAGAATAAATGAAAACATATTGTTAGAATGCTAGTTACAAATGTACAATAAAAGAAAATATAATGAAGTTGTGCAAAATTATGTAACAGGCAGAAGGAAGCATTCCCGCCCCCATAAGATATTCTTGATCTGGATCAAAATCTCGACTCAGCCATGTCAGTCCATCTATCCGACTAAACACTTTCAGAGATAGAGACTTTAAAACTGTAATGTACCTAAACTAAGCAAGCCACATTTTATAAAATACCTTTAGCAGGCGCTAGGATATTCTGCATACATAAAGAAGTGAATAAAGAGATGTGCATGTGCGCAGGATACTCGAAGAGAGAAGCGCCTTTAGATCTAAACGTAACATCAGCATCGGGCTAAGGAAGAAAAGCATGTCCTGCTTTCGAAGCCATAGAACTAAGAAACTAGAACCTGTGCTGTGATCGATACAATATACATTTAACAGCTGAGTTCAGTGCATTTGTTAGTCGAGCGCTCTTCTTTATAACTTTGAATGGACTTGGCAATGGCAAGATAGATCTTCATTGTAGAAGTTAATATGGAAGTTGGTTGGCAATTAACTGCGAGTGGCAGTTGCAGGTAAGGCGTGGCAGAGGCGAACGAATCAAAATACGCGGTCAGAACTTAGCCACATAATACAGTAGAGCTCTAACACTTGTTTCCATAAGAGCAAAGTGCGGTTGGGAGAAATGGGAGATGGGCTGGGCTGGGATGGCTTTGGTGCTGTGCGATTGGGCTTACACTCCAGCTGCCATGGCATTTGCCATTTTGCTTTTTGTGTATACATTATTTAAGACACCGCGCATGTATACGAAATATTATTTTAAAAAGCTTTTAACGGAGAAGTGGGAGGGGAAGGGAGGGGGAGGTCTGGGGTGAAATCGGAAGCAGCACGCCTACTTTCACTGAAGCCGCAACTCATCACGGGCCAAAAACATTGACTGGCACAGTCAGACACACACCCACAGTCTGATTTCCATTTGAACATTCACATTTATAGATTCATATTCACCGAAATGTCAGCGAAAGGTGCTTCTTGCAAGCCTAAAAGCAGCCGAGGCTGTTGCAAACGAAATATTGAAAGCGGCAATAAGGAATTGCAATTTGAGTTGCACAGTTTCACAGATCACTTCACAGTAGCATTGTGCAACAGTGATTGAGCAACATTGATTTTGCAGTCAGCCTGTGTATTAAAAGTTGCTGAATCAAATGAAAAACATGCAACGTTGAAAATTTAATGTACCTATTGTGCTAACAACTGTAAAAGACAGTACAAAAAGATAGATAGATGGATAGATAGATAACAAAAAAATATATTTATAAATATATAAAACAAGAAAGACCACATTTTTAGGTCAGATTTATGATATACTTAGATAGATAAATAATAACAATAAATATATAGAACAAGAAAAACCACATTAATTTGATAACAACATATTCAAAGTGTTTGATTACCAAAAGTGCTCAAAACTCTCTGGCGGCATTGTATTTTCATAGCTCCATATTGTGTTTTCATTGTGGTGTCGGCTCTATTTATGACTTTAATTCGACATTTTGAAATTCAGCGTTGTTTGCTTTATCAGCTTGTTTGGACTTCTGGGTTGTCCTACAACAGTACCAGGGCATCGCCATTCGTTGCCCCACTTTACCCCCGTCGGGCTCAGCACGTTTCGGCATCTTCATTTGCGTCACGTTCCTGGGACAAACATACAACCACAGCCCTTGCCACAGCAAAAAGCAGCTAACCACAAACTTAACCAAAAGGCGAAAGCCCATCAGCCACATAACCCCAACAAAATCCAATACTACCCCCACCCCGCTCCCCCTCCCACTTCCCACAAAGCTATTGTTGTTGCTACTGTCACACCCATTCCATTGCCTTCGTTCCCCTTATGCTCCTCTGCCACTGCGTTTGTCTTAATGTGACGCCAGCTAGCAACTGTTCATTGAATTAACTAAATGAAATTTGAACGTGTCTAGCTAGACTGAATGCCAAGCGGACTGATTAACCGACCGAAGCTGCTTATGGAAATTTACCACCATCCCATGCCACCCAGCACCGCCCTGCAAAACCTGGAACCTATCATTATCCAACATCGACGCTCCTGAGCACATTTGATCAGCCAGTCAGAAATTGACTTTTGGAATGTGTACGTTTCGATTACATTTAATTGCAACGCTAACAACTTGCAAACGCCAATTTATGACGATTGGCTTGACCGGAAATTGAGATGCGAGGAGCGGTTAAGTGAAGCGAGGGTTGCACTACATATGAATTACCGTTTATTGGCTTTACTTGACTCCCATAACTGGTCAAAGCACTTAATTAAGCGCAGGCATAACGCAGAAGGGTTAGTTTGATTGCACTTCAGCCGTATCCTGAGGGAAGCCAACAGCTTTGATGACTATAATTGTCAGTGTACACTTAGGCAAAATAAAAAAAGTTACAAAGCGAAATCATTGCAGAAATAAAAATTGTAATTTATTTGCTAGAAATAATTTCGAAATGTATGAAAAATACACTTAATATTAAAAATCCACAGTCTATTTCTATTTTTAATAAATGTATTTCCAAAAAAAAACTACAAATGCGAAGCGTTGAAATTGGTTCACTCTTTGGTTTTCTGCTCTTATTAATAAACAAAGAAATTCTTGATTCGATACGACACTCACTCAACCAATTCTGATTCCCTTTGAATACACAGAAATCGTTTATGTTGAAAAGAGCTTTAGCTTACAAAAGATTTAAGCTACACAGCGGTTAAACAATTGTATATTAGGTCTCTATAATCGATCGTTGCATTCGGCTATTTAAATTTGATTCCGGGCTAGCAGATATAATTGGAAAGTTATGTGGCTTTTATGCGTTGGTCAAGCATAATTGTTTCTAATCAATAAGGCATCCATCAAAGTTGAGCGCTGGCGAAAATAATGCTGCTTTAATAAATGCGCATAGTTGCGCACAATATATCCATCAAAGTTATTAAAGTCAAATAAAATTAGCTAATTACGGTAGAGGACCACACCTCTTGTACACCCGACCAACACAATAACCACTCCACGTGCACACCAACCAGCCAACCACTCTTACAGCAACACTTGGAAAACATTCTCTTTCAACTTTCACTTTCAACACGTTAGCCAAGGTCAAGGGAAAGCGTGACGTATACTTAATGATACAAGGCGACACAAACAAAGGTGTTTACTTTTGCACATATACACACACACACACACACACAGATTCGTGTAGGTGTATGTATATAAAGAATATAATAAAATAAGAAAATATATAACCATGTTTACAAACCAAGTTGCTTTTATCTTTTATCATAAGTCTATTTATATCTAGTTTATACCCAGTAACTGTAAAAAACAAACAGTTACTAGCTGATTCTAGTGCAAGTCTGTGATAATAAAAAATCGAAAGAAAAAAACACAGTTAATTTGTTCAAATTTAAATACAGTTGAAGCTTATGTTATGTATATACATATATTGATTGGCTTTACAGAATTCTAATTGGAATTGGAGGAATTAATATTTCTATGCAATCTAAATAAAAATAAGATCACATTAACGAATGCGAAAACTTTTACACGATATCTGGTGTTCGTGCTTGGACTATTTTGATATTGTGACGTCATACCAAGAACAAAAACAACAACATTAACCACAATGTAAATGAAAAACTTTTGTGTATATTAGTTTACCGCTTCCTGTCATAAAAATGGCGGCTTGTCATGCGATTTCTTTAGCTGGTGACGTTCATGAAGATGACGATGGTGACGGTGACGACGGATCAAAGCTGCTCCGACTTCAACTGATGCCCCTACCAAGCACCCAAATCCAAATCCAATCCCTTCCGCCTACCGCACCGACTCCTTGGCTCCCCTCACTCAAACATTATCCGTAAATGAAAGCTAAAAACTAATTCGAGAACGAAACGAAACCAATCTCAACGTGAAACTGAACCCTTTGCATAAGCCGTTAGCCGACTTATGAGTAAATGTATATTCACTTTTCATTCGCTTTCATTTCAATTAAAAACTGGTGCACACACACACACACACACACACACAGAAGTCCCTTTTGGATTTGCCTTTCATTGGAATGTAAGAAAAACTTGAATATAAATGTTTATGTATGAGAAAACTTTCCAACTGCCCTTTTTTTCTCTGTCTTTGTATAGCATACTTTTAAGCTTATTGAGAATTAACAAATTGGTTGAAGACACCTTATTTATCAATACACTTATTGCTGGCGAGAAAGCCAAGTTTTCACCTTGCTTTTGCTTGCGTCCTATATACAAATCTTGTAGATTGTGCTTTGGGGGCGTTGGTGGATCACAGAACAGACTGGTTAAATTCAAATTGTGGCTTTTCGTTTACTTAATTCCTTTTCGCAAATTAAGGTAGACGCATTTCCATTTCTCATTTCGGTTTTTGTTTTTCGTCTTTTTTTTTTTGTTTGGTTTCTTTTCGCTTTGTTACTCTATACACTTGCTTCTTATATTTGTTATGCTTATAATTCAGTTTTATTCATTTCATTATTTCAAGCATTTTCCATTTTCATTACGGTTGCTGTTGCTGTTTCGGTTACTTGGCAAAAAATTATTTTCAATGCTGTCAGCGCCACGCGCTCTCAAGCTTCCCCGCTTCCCGCTCTCCCGTCCTCAACCGCCAGGCAGCCATCCTTGCGGCATATACTTTTAATTGAAATACACTCAGTAGTCCCAGAGGGCCACCTATTTCCAAGCTAACAACTGAGAATCTACCGACTGGCGGCGCTGACTTTATATAGAAATAATAACAATAACAATTTAAATTAAGTGCAACAAGGCGACAGCAAATTTGAGTAAGTAATCGTTTTTAATTTAACAAGTACGTGACAGTCGACGCATTTCTAAAGATGCCTTACACGCGCCACCCCCGCCCCTCACCAGCCACCCCTTCTATCACCTGACATGGAAAAGTCACATTGCTAACTAAATGAGAAAGAGAGAGAGAGAGAGAGAGAGAGAGTGTGTGTGTGTGTTTGTGTGTGAGTGAATAAAATATTAATGACCCATTTTATTTTGGCAAATCAGCCAGCAAGCTTCAAAAATAATAACAAGTTTGAATTATCAGCTCGATAATAATTGCCATGAGATACTCTCTATATACAAGCTCCAATTTGAGCCAATCAAATATTTAAAATATTTCGATGCTTTATCTGCATATATGTATGTATACTATATACACATATGTATATATATATGCATTGTCACTACTTTTAATAAGATTTTCATTATTCATAATTTGGTTGCAGGGTAAGCTAAGCACACATTTCACAATATGTATTTCAAAAATAAATGGAAAAGGTAACTTTATGATGAAGTTTTATGCTTACTGCGGTACGTGTCAGGTGACTTTTATTACACATCATAAATTGTTAATGTACGACGAGGAAACATGAGGGTAAACTTATAGTTTTGCATATGCCAATCGAAATTCCAAATATGCACACATGCTTATAGCAACAACGAGTCAGGTTGTTAAACATATTTAATTGAAATTTAATTCATATTTCAATAACGGCACTAACAATGCAGCTAGACAAGTGTAAACCAATTGTCCAATAAAAATACAAATTATAAAATAGATTGTTTAAGGGTATCTGGTAGCTGAGCTCATTCGACGCCAGCAGTATTACTTGTTTTTATTTATATTAAGCAACAGATTTCTGCATTAAGGTCACATAACTATGTAGTAATTATCCACTGGCTCACGATGCTGAATTTGTGCTTTTCATGGTTGGCTCAAACAGTTGCTGTGCAACACAAAATAGTTCAAAATATTCTGGCTTTGAATGAAAAATCAATTTGAAATGCCAACGTATGTGAGTAGGTGCACATGTAGTATGTGCGGCATGCAAACAAGCTTCATTTGATCGATAAGAAAGTTGCCTAAATAAAAGACAGCAAACAGAAAAAACAGAGTGTGTCTGTGTGTGTGTGTGTGTGTCTATGCATTGGTGTGTGTCATCTATGGCTATGTGTTTGTTTTATGGTTATATGATTATCGCTTATGGTTATTTCTTCTCACTTAATTTATTGTAAAATGTTAAATTCTACCAAGCGGAAATGTTTATTAGAGCGGAAATTGTTATTTTTAGTGTTGGCGGCGATTTGTTCTTGTTATTCTTTGTTATTGCTGTTGTTGTTGCTGTTGGGCCACCTCTCAAACAGATATGTATAGCAAAAGCATCGGCACATCAAGTAAGAATGCTCTAGTCTAGAAGACCGTGGCTGGAAGATATCCTGGAACATACCATATGAATGTAAGCATGTATTTGCACATGTATACAGAAAATGCAACTATCTAATTTGGTAAATATAAATATACGATATCAGTTGCGATATTCTCAACAAAACTTGATTAAATTTGTACAGATGATAAACATGATGTCAAAGTATATACATTTTTAGTTAGAAAGATTTATGCTTAAATGATGGCTCTTATTGCAAGTCGGTAATCGTAGAAATGATGAAGGGTAAACAAGAACTTTTCGCTGATCGGATAAGCCTCTTTACTGACTGTTGCATATTGTTGCACAGCTCCATTATACCCATTCTTATAAATTTTCAATCGGTTCATGGAATACAAACATTGATGATGGCGAAAGTCAGATGCTGGCCAAAGGATACTTGCGATGACTGCTATCAGCGCGTTGTGCTGCCAACAATTAGTTTATTAATATTAATTTATTTTTTTTTTTGTATACACGCCAGATTCAGCGACCAGTAAGTGTTTGGTAGTGTTGGGCAGTGTTTGGCAGTGTTGGCAGACAGCCAAGCATCCGCCTGGTATGCTGTTATCTTGCCACGCGGGTGTTAATTAGTCAGTGTTGCTGTATCGTCGCCGCATTCAGTAATTAAAAATACAAAATTGAAATGCTGCCCCAAAGGCAGGCTTCTGGCTGTCGGCTGTCGGCTAACGGCTAACGGCTTCTGGCTGCTTAGCTGCGAAAGACGTCTTGGAAATGCTGGTAGGAGTTGCAAGTTTCGTTGAATGTTTCACTGGCCTGATGAAAGGATTTCGGGAAGCGAACAAAACCCAACAACATTTTTACAAATACAAAACGGCTGAACGAATTATTCGAGCTCAAACAAAAAGCTTGCTTTAAGCTGCCACAGCAAACGTATTTTGCAGCATTTTAATTTGTGCTGAGCGATTGCTCGTTACTTGAATGAAAAGCATTTGAAATTTATCCCCATTGCTTCAAGCCACATAATAGTTTTAAGCAGTTCATTTTCAATTCCTTTAGTTGTTTGATCTTCTCATTTTAGAGTTTCTTTGCAGCAAAAGAATATTTTAGCCATCTGTCAAAGAATTATCAGACAAAAGTTTGGCTTTAAATACTTCAAGAAAAATATACACGCTGCCACAAATATGCAATTTCCATTTTCTTAGCCACCGAATGAATGGATGAACAGCTTGCACCAGCAAACCAGCACGAAAAACTAACCCAAGCAGTCCAAAGCAGCCCCAAGCAGCCCCAAGACGCGCCACCAGTCAACATTTCAAATTAATTTTACAGTTGCCGCTGCGGCGAGCAGTTAGCCCATAGTCCCAATGCCTTCTGCCTGAGTCCTTCCGCCTTGTGCCTTGCGTCTTGGTCCTTGCTCCTTGGACACCTTGTGCACAATAATGAAGTGTCAAACAAATGGCTGTGTCTGTGTGGAATGCATAACAACGCCAGACGCGAAACAAAGGGCGACTATATGCTTACTTGAAGGCATTCTCTTATGAATGCTGCTCCTCATTACGTCATCCATTATTTCCAACTCTTTAACCGACTTGAGCGTAACTCCGCCCAACTACAACTATTTACGAAGTTACCTAGTTAAAAAACTAAGTTACTTGTGGCTCTGATAGTTCCGAACAGAGTTCTTAACTCATCGAAAACTTGTTGAATACGCAAAAATGTATAATTTCAAAGCTTCTCTCTCAAGCTAGCAAAAATAACAATAGTTGTAACTCTCTTGCAAATAATCTCTCTTTAACAGCAGTTCAATATTCAATTTAGCTGCAACTTTTGATTGGATTTTACAAATTTCGTTTGAAGAACAACAGATGAAAAACAAAAAAACAGATTATTAAACAAAAAAAACTGGGAGACATTTCAGTTGATTTTGAAATATCTTTCGAGTTTGAAGTAACTATAATTGGGAGTGAAAATCAGAGTTGTTATGTGTTGGGTAATTTATAACAACAAACTCAAGGCAATCAATTTGTTGTCATCGTAATCTTTGCGTGGCTGGCGCCTCTTTGTGTTTGCTGACGTCATCTCGCGGTTAATGGGTTGAGTTTTTCAATTTTTCCGGCTTTGCATAAATCAGTGCCACACCTGCCACGCCCCACGCCCACCGGTCGAAATTACCGCAGCCCACGGCCAACGTGCTTGAGCCTGCACCAATGTATTCACTTCTTTTCACTTCTATTCACTTCCATTCACTTCTATTCATATCTAATTCTGCCAACTGTAACAGAAACGTTGGAAAAAAGAAGGCAAAACCCACAAAACGCGTCCAGTGGCCAAGAAATTAATTGAAAATTCGCTTAATTCAATTGCAGATCTGCAGACGCAACCGATAGAAAAACAAACAGCTAATATTGCAGAAGGTCGAACAGGGGTTTGGGGGGTGTATTTGGTGTGGTGGGGTGCAAATAGACAACGCGACAAGTGATGAGACAGAAAATGCACAAAACAGACACATTAGACAGCAAATAAAACAATACTAAGAACAACACAGTGGTTAAAAGCATTTGAAATATACAAATTGAGAATAATTTGAGGTTTCACAGAATCCTTCACAACACATTAAGCGCAAATTTCCATATGACATAAATTCATATAAGTTAATATAATCGAATATAATTGATTATTAAGCAACGCTACACAAACATGTTTAGATAAATATTTTTATTTGCTGCTCAAATTGCCAGTTTCGATCTGAGTGCAAAAAGAATCCTAATAAAAATGGGCACCCCAACAAAAAAAAATAAAATAGAAAATAACCCTTTGCCCCACTGCATTCACTTCTCGAAAGAGGGCAAGTCGGATGTTGGTATGCTGGAAAATCGGTATATAAACAAGAATGAAAGCAGTGAAAACCACAACAATAACAGCAACAGCAACAGCAACGGCAACAGCGCCAGCGAAGCTGGCTATAAAAGTTAAGGAAAATATTTACAAATGAATTAACGTAATGAAAATAAACTGGAGCACAGATACACGACCATGATGATGGTAACGATGATGATGTTGATGACGACAAAATATAAATTGATAACAATATATTGTTTTAGCTGTTGGCAATAATGAAGTTCACTGATGACGCAGTGCCCTCCCGCCCCACTTTCCATAAATGATAAATGCGTATTATAAAATCATTTGACTGCAATCGACTCGGACTCTGATAAGAGTATCCACGGACGGACAAGTCAGTAGTAGTAGTAAATGCAACGAACTATCTTCCACAAGACATTCACATATTGTATAAGGGGGGTTGGTGGCGATTGACCTTGGCCTACAAATACACAAAGCGCGTATAGTCTCAGCGTAAGAAAAATGTATAAGCAGAATACCGAATACCGAATACCGCATTTGGAATGAGCAAACACACATCTGGCAATTTATTTTAAAAGTATAAATAGATAAATATAATCAATCATGTGGTAGACAGTGCCTCTAAGGTCTGCCAACATATTCTAGAACGCTTTTCAAACACATCAACTTTTATTTGGTTATTTGTCATAATTCTAATCAAGCGTTAAAGTTAATCGATCTTCCAAAGTTGTACTCTTCCAACTATTATCATTGTATCTCAAATTCGATCCCAGCTAAGCTTAACAATCTCTTCCATAATCAGACGAGACCTCAAGGCGTCTTCCAAAATGCTGTTTTGCACACCGGCGCCCGTTAAGAACTCTCAAAAAATAATATCATTGTATTTTCCACCTCCCCAAATGTGGACAGTGTGGTTTTTGAGCAACCCTTGCGTGCATTATCTTATAAGTGTTGCTCTGGATTCTTCAAATTAAATTATATTCATACCTTGGGATTATTCTTAATTAAAGGTTGCTTTGTTGCTTCATACATTTTGGAAAATTACCTAAAACTTGTTTAACATTCACAGTGTGTAAAATAAAATTAAATTTATTCTCGTTCCTTAACCAATCTACATATGTTATATATAAATATAGATGCTATATATACACACGCCATTTAATCAAATGAGAAGCAAACTCTGACATATTCTTGTCTAATTTACACCTTTCTCGTATTCTTATGCAATTGTCTCACCAAAGGCTCTCAAGTAATCTAGTTGTGAATAATTTCATCAATAGATGAATACAGCCAGACACACTTCATTTGCTTGTCAATCGTTGTGCACTTAAATTTGCAGTTTACAGTGCGGTTTCAATAGACAGCAACCCATAGAATTTAGTCTGCACAAATAGGAGCACATAAACTCAATTAAATCAACCTGGTTTGCAAAGCGATCCAGGCACCCACACAGTTTGACACTTTGGGGCACAATTCACACACTCACAAATTCAGATTCATTCGTTCACACTCAGACATATTTGTAAGCTCATTACAACTGAACCGACTGATGCATTGTTGGCAGGTTCGACAATTTTGGTAACGAAAAACAACCGAAAACCCAATTTGTGTGGCTTATTTTCAGTTTAGCAGAGAATATATAACTAGAGATTAGCAAGGAGAAGCGTAATGGACACAAATCGTTTTATGAATATATGAAAATGTTGCCTCTGCACATTGACAAAATCTTTCAGCTTTAGTTTTTGCTGTTGACGGCTTAGATTTGTTATATAACAGTTGGCTAAAGCTATGCTAGCAATATTAAATCAATAGTCAATATGTAGTTATTATTATTACTTTTAAGACATACATTTTATTTGTTTTTTCTTTTATAAGACTTGTATGTCCTACAATGAAAAACAATCGTTGTTTAATAATCTCTTTCCCTTAATTACTAAACCCATCGATATATTTCAATTATTTCTTTTAAACATCTTATAACTATTTGTTTAGTTTATATTATGCATGATAAATGAAGCAAAAATTATCAACTAGCACGGATAATAAATTGATAAATCGATATTCATGAACGGGTTTCTCTTGTCTTATGACAGTAGTTTTCTTTGCCGATTTGGTGAGCTTGTCCCTTGATGATTTAACAGCTCCCCGGTTGGCAATAAACGAAATTTAAATGCAACAAAAGTAGGCAAATTGGCAACAACCAAGCTACAGCTTGAATTAGACTTAGAGATACAATATGATAAGCCTTTGTAATAGCAGTAGCCAGCGATTATTTGTTTTGGATAGACCAGCAGACAGACAGGCAGACATGCCAACAGACAGGCAAGCAGGCAGACAGACAGACAGACAGACAGACAGACAGATAGATAGATATATAGATATATAGATAGATGGATAGAGAACTCGCTGGTTGTTGTTTGCTCTGTGGCCATTTGAATCCCATGGAGCGTCATTTGAGTGTACGTCCGGGCACTCAAAAGGAATTTTCTATCAGCATTGTTCTTTGTTCTACGTCAGCTCACAATCGATACGGCAGTTATAAGTATGTATGTGTGTGTGTGTGGGTGTGTGTGTGTGTAGAGTTGTGAGGCGCATTAAAAATTACAATACTCAGCATAAAACTCAACTAAAAAAGGCAATCGAGTGGCTTGAACAAACAGCACAGTGCCAACTAAAACAGTCGAGCAGTCCCAAAGACCTTATCCAACATTTATTTATGCAGAAACTAAGCTCTAGAGATATGCGAAACACAAAGACAACAAGGACAGCTAAGGATTCAACTCGACCAATAAGATGAGCATCTAGATATATATTCGAAGAGAACCTTGTATCTAGAATCGCTAATCTACTATCCGAAGCAGTACCGAATAATATTATTATATAATATTGGCAATGCCAAAAGGTTGACTATTTCCACGAATTGGGACGAATTCATTAAATTAACATCCAATGTTTCGCATTGTTTCGCTACTGATTTTGATGAACATTTTGCCAAATGATCAAAGAACTTACACTCAACTTTTGAAGTTGATCCTTACTACGAATTCATCTATATTTATGGGGTTAGAAATGGTTACATCTGCTAGCTACTTATTTTTGCACAACCATTTTGCAATAGGTTCTGAGCATAATTACAACAGCTTCCTTTCATTTGATATATTTCATTTGGCTTAAAAAAACATCCGATTTGTGTGCGTTGCAATCAACAAGTGTTTCCAATTACAATTAGCGATGTTCCATCTCCATCCATTTCTTGGCTGCTGTCACAGTAGTTGTTGCAGCCAACATTGGGGTATATGGCACGCCTACGCTAGGGGAACTGGTAGGAGGCAGTAGCTGCCAAGACATGACTACTTGTGCCAGTAGCTCGAATGACTAACTGGCTGACTGACTGGCTGTCGAACTGTTTAACTAAATAACTAACTGACTGTATAAAAGTTTTGCAAAAGAATTTGTGTAGGGCGGAAATTGTCAGTGCTCAATATCCGTTGATTTGTGCGCATGAAAATGACATCTATTGACATGAAAATGACAGTCCTCTACTCCGACTATCCATATGGTAGGGGGCTGGGGTGCTTCGGGTAGGACGGGGGCATGGCAAGCAAATTATGCAGTGTTGGTGTCGTCAGCAAGTCAGCAGCATCAGGCAAAAGTAGCAGCGACCATTGTCGTCGTCATTGAATTTGCAATTTGAGCGGAAATGAATTGCAACGGGACGGAACAAGACGGGCCATGATGAGAACCAGAATGGGCTTCGGTGGGCTGGGCTGGGCTGGGCGGGGCTGGGCGGGGCTGTGCTGAGAATAGGGACAATTCCCATCGGTATTCATATCGCATGACCAATTAGCTGGGCCGGATATGCAAAACTTGGCTCAAGTATTTGACGATGTAACCTTAAGTAAATTAACCCTTTTACAGGGTTTGGCCAAAGCATGCATGCGTTGAACTGAACACCTCTCTCTGTCAGGCTGCTCGTTTGGCCACGAGTCCCTTTCTTATTTACTTTCAATTCCCTAAATAGCACTGCAACATTTGCCAATTCAAAACACACACACACACACAAACACATACGCACAGAGAGATAGATATATGCAGGTATATCTTTTGCGGTTGCTTGATATTAACATAAAGAAGTAAAGGAAACTATGCTGGGGTGTCTGGCAAGCAAATATTGCAGAGCCTAAAATAAATAAATAAATAAATAAATAATATGTACATAATATATATATATATATATATATATTGTATATATAATAAAATGGGCAAATTGAAACGAGGCAGCCAAATGCTTGTTGCTATTTCGCCCCATTTCCATTTCCTTTTCCTTTTCTTGCCACTGGGGACCCACAGCCAGGTGGATACGCAGTGGCAAAGTGAAAAGCGAACAGAGAGACGACAATGAAGCCACCATTGCCTGTCAATACGTGCGTCACTCCGACAGTCAGCCAGTTGCTCAGTCAGTTAGTCAGTCGATTTGTCACTTTTTCCTAAGGCAATTTCAATAGGCATACCCTGCACACTTTTTGCGACTTATCAATCATGCACGAAGCTTAATACACGGTGAAAAAAAAACAAATAAATTATTATATCATTTTTAAAAACAATTTAAAGCTATTCACAGCTGAAACAATAAATGTTTGTTCATTTTAATAATTATCATATAAATAATAAATAAATTTGAGTTTTCAATTGCAAGGGCATTCGAGGTTCGGCATGGACGGCAAACTTTTAGCATAGACTCGATTCTCTTTAAAGGCTAAACTTTGGCCTTCAATGCCCGCCGGAGGCATGGCTCTCTGGGCGGGGCTGGACGGAGCGGGCAGGCAGGCAGGCAGGCAGTAACACGTCGCGCAGGCAAAACTCATAAAGTATATTAACAAAATCTTCGATTGCACTTTGCCCGTAGCTTTTTCATTTTCGCTCCTTTTTTTCTACTTTCGGGGCATGCCCCAATGTGTATACTAGCCCAACAACAATAGCGTTTTTGGCAGCCTGTGAGACCCCCAACACCTGTCCTGTCCTGTCCTGTCTTGTCCTGCCCAGTCCTGTTCTGGTCTGTCCTTCGCATGACAAGCGGGTATCAAAGTGTCCGTATCTATATCTGGGCCGAGTTTACCTTAACAGAAAAAGAAAAATAAAAAGGTCATCGCGTTTTTCTCGTTAAAATTTGTAGCATTCCAATGCCGGAGCATAAGTACATATTCAGCCATCATATCATATTTCAAGCGGACCGTCCTTTCTACGCAAGTCATTATTGTGCCCAATGTGACCTTCCTTTCAATGTTTTTATCTCAATCAAAAAGGCCAGACGTCTCATGTATATTATATTATAACATTTGTTTGGCTGCGCCCCAAATATGATTAAATTACATCGATGGTTAAGTTTATATCAATTTCATTTCAACAAGTTGCCAAATTGACATTTCTTTTGGTCAATTATCTATGCGATTTCCAATTAGCGAATGGAACATCAATCAATTATTATGCTATAAAATTGTTTCATTTAGCAGCCACCACATCACCTTAATGCTTCTCTAATGCACACATGCTAACTCCGTATTCAAGTCTATATAGAATATATTTTTTAGTACAGAATTGCATTTAGCCAACTCAAAAGAGCTTCAATTTGAGGCATAACACTTTTAGTACAAATACTAACAACCAAAATACTATTAATTTGCACAAAAAGAACAACGACATTGTGAGGTAATTTAATCAGAAAATTAGTTTTCTATATCTTGTGTCAAATGAAGTTAGGTCTTGCTAATTTTTGGTGGCCAAGGATGTTGTATCCCTCGCTCCTCACGGCCCACTTTAAGGCTAAATCCAGCCCATCACTATCTGTGCACCTGGACAGCAAAAGTCTGTCATTTAATTTTAAACACAAAACAGACATTCACACAATGGCTGCGTCTTTTTCGCTTTAATTACAATTTATGGATGCTTCAAGTTGCCGCGGCACACAAAACAAATTGGCGGCGGCTGAAGAAAGGTAAAATAAGAAAGAAAAAAAAAACGAAGAACAGCAAACAACAATCGAAAGGTGAAAAAACAAGCAGCGCATAGAAAAGCAAAAGAAAGGCAAAAAATAAAAATGAAGAAAAAAAAAGTAATTACATAAAAGCAACAGCAGTCACCACAAGCAAGGGCAACGCTCGACGCAAGAACAACAGTAACAGCAACAACAGCAACAACAACAACAACAACAACAACAATAGGCAGAAGGCAGGGGGCTAAACAAACTGCCAAAACTTGAGTGAGTTTGTTGAGTGAAAAGTTTTGAGCTGAGCCTACAAACGCAAAACAAATGAGCACAACTCAAGCCGAAAATGAGTGACGTCTGCGCATTTTGAACACGCTCTCAACTAGGCCAAAATGAGCAGAACGACCGTGGTTCAATACATATGCAAAACTTCACGAAAACTGACAGAAGCAGCCAGTCTTTAATATGAACAGCTGTTCGATACATAATAATTGGTATTTGAGTTGATCAAGTGATCAATGATAACAGTTAATTGTTTGGCAAACAAAATAAAATAAAACTCGTTAAGCGCATTTGTCAATTGTCGATGCACGAAAAGATTCAGCTTAATCAATATTGAACAATATTAAACAATATTGATTTAAAGCAGAATTAAACAGAATTATGCAACAATCACAGCACTGACATAATAGTCGAAATATATATATATATTATATATGTAAATAACTATAAGATAGTAGATTTCACTCAAAACAAGTGACACCCATTTATGGCGCCTTTAAATTCGACCACATGATGTACGTGCAATTATACGCTTGGAGTGCGTGACAAAGTTCCACTGTACCACATGACTGGGGCAAAGGCATTGACATTGTCGGCAATTGTGTCAATTCGATGTACGCGCACAAGCACACACACACACACACACACACATGTATACATAGAAAATAACACGTGCTTAACTGCTGCTGTCGATGTTGTTGTTGTTGTTGTTGTTGTTGTTGGTCGGACAGCTGCTGCTGCTACTGCTGCCTAGAGAGCTGTGGACACATCTTATGTAAGCCGCCCCAGCGCCCAGCAGATAAAGCAGCATTACGCATACGACATGGTAAGCGCCGAAATGGGCATTATATAAGGGGCGCCAAAGAGCAGCAGTCGACATCAGACGCTGATGGATTTCTGACGTCACTTCCAGCTAGGCATTTGATGTTGTCACTATTCTTGTTGTTATTGCTGTGTTATTGCTGTTGTTATTGCTGTTGTTATTGCTGTTGCCGCTGCTTAAACTCGTAAATAAAAAAGCAAAACACAAACGGCCATATTTTTTTAATTACCTAAACAAACAAAACAAAGAGCGACGAGCGACGACTTGAAACACATAAACTTTCTGGCAATTAATAAAGTTTTTCTTTTCTACATTCTAGTTTTTTATGTTGGACTTTTTTTTAAAATTTATTTTTGTGTGTGTTTTTTATATTTTTGTAAATATTTAGAAACATCAACAGCAACAGCAATAACTAAATCAACTGGGCAGCAGCCCTTTTCGCTGTTGTTGTTTGCTTTTCAAACTTTTACATTTGCTGGATCGTTATGTGCACAAACATATACATATACATATATATATACATATACATATACATATACATATATATATACATATACATATATATATATATACATTTGTATGTAAACTTATACGTATACATTTGTATATGCAGAATTTGTTTGCCTACACGTGCTTGTGCATACACACATACACACACACACACTCGCACTTATACATATGTAAATGTGTATGTTATGCTGCCTTAAGTGAAGGCTTTGGTTGCCTTTCCTTACAGCTTACGCTCAGCCAAAAACGGACCAAACACCAAGCACCGAACCGAAAGCACACAAAACGGGGCCAAAAAAAAAATGACTGAAAAAAGAAACAAGTAAGAATGTTCTAGGCGAGGGAGCTCGACTAGGAAATATCTTGTAACCAAGTGATTTACATATATACATATATATATCTTTGGAACTGTGGATATTTAACGGAAATCGATTTGGCAGAAGTAATCGATAACATGAAATTAGCTAGAGCTGCATGCGGTATACGAGAACTAAAACAGTCCAGAGTCTCTTGCTTTGATAGTCTCTAGACGAACAAATAGATTGATTCGACTTTTCATGCTGATCACGTATATAGACCGTATAGGATCGGATGTGCTTCCTTTTGCCTGTTATGCTGCAATATACCCTTTTTACCCATTTGCAATGGACTTAGTGTATAATTACTTGTAACAAAAATGTAGCTTTAGTCAACGAAAATAAAATACCCTTAAGGAAATCATTAATGCAATGGATAACATTTAGCCAGTGTAATTCTCTGAACTTAATACATATTATAGTAGCCAATATATATATTTATTTATGTACATTTACATACAGACATGTTCTTCCCTTAGTCTTTAAACAAGTATATTAGTAAATACAAAAAGCAAAGTCTTCATTTACTTTATTTTGCTGAATTTGCCAAAGGCCGTTTTTTTTCATGAGAATATTCTTTGATGACTGGGTCTGAATATTATTACTAATTTTAGCCCACAACTTATTGAAGTGTGTGCCAAATTGCCGTTAATTTCAAGTGTATTAAAATCATTTTTATAGAACCCGTTTTCATGTACAAAAAAAAGAAAGTACTTAAAAAAACATCTGCATGCCCAGCAAACTTAAATGTAGTTTAAACATGGCCAACAGCATTCAAAAGAAAATACTTCAGTTACACTCAGCGCGGCTACAGCCAAGTCCGAGCTCAAGTGGCAAGAACGAAATGCGCCACAAGCCATTCAACGTCCACCTTCAAAGGCTCAAATGGCAGAAGGTTAAGAGCACAGTGAAATAACAAAAAATAAATAAAATGAGAAAACGGCACTTCGATTACAGCCAGCTAAATGCCATCTGATCTGGATCCATTTCGCTAACGAGCCTGACAACTTACAACTTGTGCCACAGCGTCAACGTCAGCTGGGGACAAATGGAGTTACCGCTGTAGTAGACAACAGTCGACAGACAAGAGTCGACAGTCGACAGTCGACAGTCTTTTGGTCCCAATCTTTTAAACAATTTCCCCTATTACATGAAAGTGAGTAAGAAGTTTATAATGAAGTGTTTTACAGCAAGAGACTTGAAATTTGGAGTACAAGTTCTCTCTCACTCTCTCGCTCTCGTTTCAGGAATATCGATTTATGATAGCCATGGAAAAAACGATTTTACAGATATATCGAGACATAATTCTGATCATCTGGGCAAAAATATTTCTTATTTACCAAATGAAACGATTACTTTTAATCGCAAGCATTTTCTGTAATCAAATCATGATTGGTACAGACCTGGGTTAGGGGTATCTCCTATGAATTATGGAATTAAATACAAACTACTTAATTCAAATTTTACCCTACTTTTACTAATTAGCTCTTAACAGCTACTTATGACTTATGGCTTATTATTCTTTTTGCAAATATTGTATGTAAAAACATTGCTATTCAAACTGTGCTAATTAAATACTAATTAAATAGTGCTCTATTTATTCTCAAAAAGAAAATTGCTTCAAGTAAACAGAACATTAAATACGTGTAATAAAAACTTGTTGTGTACGATAATAAATAGCTCGTTTGCTTTATGCTCTTACAGATTATATGTGTATCTAGACATAAAAAAAAAATAAAGAAAAATTTGGGTTGTTCATCGGCTGCCAAATGGGGCGCATGAAACGATGATAGAAAGGCGGCAATCATACCGCACCTGCAGTCGCCGCCAGAAGCCACATACAGCAGAAGGCACATTAATCAAACCCTGTAAGATAGATGATGGGCCAATCCGCAGAGGAGGAGGAGGAGCACGGTTTACAGCCCGCAAAGATGAAATGAGGTTGTCGCAAATCGAAGCGCATTAATTAAGCCATAACAATATAAAACAGATTTCGTTTCTGTCACAGCGAGCAATAAAAATATGAAAGAGCCAAAAATCAAAAACAGTTTTCTTCAAATGACAATGTTTACGATTTCTTTTTCGTTTCTGTGCTCAACCAAAAATTTACGACGGCACAAAATAGAATGCAAAAATAATCTTCGCCATGCGGCGCCGACAAATGGCAAAAGCACATAAATTGTTTCTTGTTAACTAAATGAATTTGTTTACATTTTGAAGAGCTCGCGCACAGCAATCGAAATAGAGAAAATAACATTTTTTTTTTGCTGATTTTCGTATTTTTTCTTATTAGTCAGAGCGTAGCTAGTTAAAAATCGCTCATACGCCACGTCGGCGACTCTTTGGTGTCACGAACGGCAAGCAATTAATCCATCAAATAACTTGTGCGATTGACTTGAAGCATCATTATTCAATATTCACTTGAAACACACAGCAAGTGTAGATGGAATATGCCGTTTGTCTAATTGCAGGCGATTTGTTTGCCCCAACATTTAAAAGAAGAATTTAACAAATAAATTGCTGTACCATTGAGTATACAGTAAACAGTTGCGGTCAAAATAATCGTAGCAACGTGCTCAACTCAACAATTTTTCTTCCAGCCTTGCAGCAGTACCACAAAATGAACACTTCTTATTTGGAAAGCTTTTCAATCAAATACTGTATTATTGAACTCATTGAGCTCGAAATTAACCAGCTCAGTTTTAATCGTATCGATTATCGGCAGCAATTCTTTTATTTATTATTTCTTAACATTTTATTAAGAACAAGAACCAGAGCACCAAAACGAAACCAAAATTTTAAACCCATTCGTAGCGCCTCCGGGAACCTTTACACCTTGGCAACCGGAACCCAAACATAATAATAACAGTGAAGAAGTTAAGGGATCGAAAGAATCGAATATAATTTGAAAAGGGTTTTAAAACATTCATATTTAAAATATCTTAAGAGGTAGGGAGTTCTATTATTTTGACCGCAGCTGTATGTGGAACGACGTATATGAATATTTTTGACAGACGCTTTCAACCAAGCATTTATATCGTTTTCATTAAATTGTTTTTGTTATTCTTTCTGTCGCGCACACAATACATACTCTTTTCTCTCTCTCCCTCTCTCTCTCTCTCTTTCCCTCTCTCTCACTCTCCCTCTCGCTCTCTCTCTCTCATGTTTCTCTGCTGCATGTGTTTAAATTGAATATATATTTGCTTTGAGGCTGCCACAAAATCCAAGCAAGCGAACAACAATAACCACACACAATGCTCTAAATTATTTAATTCCGTGACAATGATGAAGCTCCGACTGCCCTGTAAAATTAATGGGGGCCCCCTTCCCTCCAATCACCCGCATAGCTGTCCCCCCCACCACCAACCAGCAACCGTCTGTCTTCTGCCGCAGCAGGGCGTGTGAACAATTACCAAATCAATTAGTTGGTCCGCATATAATTTTATTAATAGCAACTCATTTACAACAAACACAAGCAACGAAACTTTTAATACAAATACCTAAGTTGCCCCAACTTATTTATGGGGCATGAGTTCAAATTGAATTTTCAATGCATTCATTTAAATATATCAAATTGGATAAGTATTTTTGTAATGCAAAATTCCGATAAAAAGTAATGGAAATGAGCACGTAGAACGAATAATTTCCGATCCTGTACAGGATGAGTATATACAATAGCTATTACAGCACAAAAATACAAATTATATAATCGTGTAGTACTCTTGGACGAAGAATATCTCTCAAACCAGCAGATAAATAAGAAAAAACAAGTGGGTTCTTACTTAATTACTATTATATTAAACATTAAACATTCGGAAAAGCTCTGATTGGAATGAAATCTTCAAACAAAGGAAAGAGCAACACTGTTTAGTGCTTAAGTGGATTAATTATTGTTTACCTGCCAAATAACACAGTTAATCGTCAAAATAATGATAACATAATAAGCACTCGTGCAGCTTTAATTGACTTTTGTTACGGCCAATTTCAAAAGCAATTCTTCCAATGTGATTGCAATCCACTATCAGTATATTCCCCGTGGAGACGCTTTTCTAAACGTCGCTCGATTGCAGTGTGCTTAAAATGCACAGACTAACATCCTGACATCCTGACAAACACACACATACACACACACACACACAAAGTGTATACACTTTTTGTGTTTGTGTTTTTTGCGCTTTTGTGCACTTGACTGCTGTACGCACAACACAACCCAAAACAATAAACGTCGAGCACTCAAAAAGACTGTCATTATTGGTAGCTTTTAAATTTAGCAAGGTTGGCTATAAAACTGTGGCAACTATAGACATTACCGGCGATTTGTGGTTGCCGTAAGTGGGCGTGGCCGAACATTTTTTGTTTACCAATGTTCGAAACGGACTACTATAATCTCCCTCCGGAATTTGGTAATACCAGCTGGGGAGTGATATGATTACGCGATTTTAATGCACCGAGTGGCTAAGGGTGGCGGCAACGGGGCGTGTGGGCGTGGCTGGAAAATACATATATGCCGGTACTTGAAGTACGTCAGTAGCAATTAACCCTGCAACTTGGTCACTTCACCATTAAAACTATGAAAGAAAATGTGGTGTTATTAATTTGCATTTATCGATATTATCGATTTCCCTGTCCACACCTTCATCGCGACAATTTCAACACTTCTTTCTGGCATGGAATATATATATATATATATCACTAAATTTGTTAAAGAAAATATGGTTTTATCTATTTGCACTTATCGAGTTCATTTTCTGAAACAAGTATAAAAGTAGAAAAAAAACCAACAAAAAAGAGGAAAACAAATTTTAATCGACATGGCGGCTATTTCATGCAATTACAACTATTACAGCTATTGCAACTTAAAATGCGCATAAGCCTCATGAATTATGCAATTGATTATCTCATGCATATTGAATTGGTTAATTTGTGCGCTAATCTGCTTCAATGACCCATGACAAAGTGGAACGCGTACGTGTCCCTTTGCCACGAGTCTTGGCCACAGTCATTTCTACCCTCCTTTTGCATTCCTGCTCTCCCATCCCATCCCCTCCCCTCCCCCTTCTTCCCAGCTAGTACTGCTCATCTATGTTTTCCTCTGTTACCTCACCGGAGCAGAGTGCCTTTTCTAATTGCAATCAAAATCCTTTTAACTAATAGCAAAATTGTGTTTGCCACGCCCACAACGCCGGTGGCAATTTATGCGCAACAAGCTGCATGTTTTTCTTTTTTGCTGCTGCTGCTTCTGTTGTTGTTGTTGTTATCAAGCATGGCACGTTGCGGTCGCCAGTTGGACGTGTCTTCTGGCGTCCAATACAAGCTAAATGCAAAACCAACTGCAACGATGCAGAACAGAACTGTGAGCCAGAACATGTTATTCCATTCAATGCACTTCAATTTAAAGCATACAACAATTATTGTTTCAAAACCGGAATATTGAAATGACAACAAGCACATTGTTTTTAATATAATTATCATCATCAACATGGTTTCTACAATAGCCATATGCCCCACAGGTATTAAGTGCGTGAATATGATGATTTAAGAGGAACATCTGCCAACCAACTAACCAACTAACCACATGCAGCCCGAATCTGAGAAGCCTTCGCCGTCGGAGGATAGGGAAATGTGCTAGGAATATGAAACGACAATTTGTATTTATGTGTGCCATTAGCCGAAATCCGAAAACTGCGTTTCAGCCTCCTTCGCCTGAGGGATCATATTGCCAAAAAGTCTGGCAAATGGATTAACATGATTAGTAAATGTAATTAAGTTCTGCCCTGATGACCCCAAGAAGTGTAGGAAAATAATAATTATAATAATGTCTGTGCAGATAGGAAAGCGACATTAGCCTCATTGTTGTCATCATTGCTGATCAACATCAACTAATTATTCGAAACGCACCAAAAAAAAAAGTTATTCAATTTGTTTTCACCTTAATTGTAGTCCACATATCACTTTTGGCATATCGACTAAGAGTGCCAAAAAAAACGTCAATTTTTTAGCCAAACGAAGTAAAAAAATATTTAATTTTAGCACACGTTTGCCAATTAACCGTTTGCTCCGTTCGCTCCAAAGCGAATTCAGGACAAATAGTCAATATACACACTCAAACACATATACACACAAACACACACACACAAACACACATACACATACACATACACACATGCACATATTTAGGCTGCATTTTTTTTTAGCGGCCCGTGGCAGTGGAAAAATCTTGTTTGCTTTCAGCTTTTGGCCGTAGTCGTGGCCAATATTTGTACAGTTAACTAAGCAGCTGCTGCTTATCCAGGAGGCGGAGCAGTAGGAGTCAGCATCGACAGCTATGTGTGTGCTTGTGTCATTTTTGTGGATTCAGTGTTACAATTTCCGCAACTCCAACTAGAAAGAAGTCGTCGACATTGCATTAATACAAAAAAATAATGGCGTTCTACAGTGCTTATTGCTGAAGTGCAACCAGTAATGTTGAATAATTGAAAGCACTTCAAAGGGATTACAATTGAGTAAGGTGGAAACTCAAGACCGGAGCCACTAGGTAATTACACACACAACACACACACACACGCTCGAAGCACTTCCGATTCAATTGGGATTAAAACACATATTTCATGATCAGCTCGACTTGAGCATGTCCACAACAAACAACAGCAAATAATTGAAACATTTAGTTTCAGTTCCTTTTCTCGTTTTAGCGTGTGCTTACTGTACCCGTGTGGTCTTGCTCTTTTCGTATTCATTTGGAATATTGGTGGGCTTTGACTCCGTTATTAAGCGTGCCACATGTCCTTGCCACAGGCGAGGACAGTGACATAAAGACCAAAACAGAATATCATCTGTAGCTAATGCCAAAGAAGCGCTGACTGTGCAATATGTGATGGCTAACACCAAGTGGACCAAGTGGTGCACACAGACTTGTTGGTTCGGTGAGTGGTTCGGCATGTGTTTCGGTATAATGACTTGGTGTAGTGGTATAGTGGTTCAGGGCAGTGGCTCGGTGTATGTGGTTCGATGTGAAGTTCGCCATGTAGTTTGCAAATGGTGGCTCACTGGTCAACATTTGCTGGCCAGGCTATGACCAAGGCAATTTAGTGGAGCGAAAGCGGCTCTAGGTGGGGATACTTGATATTACATTACATGTCTACTTATGGGAACATTTTAAGTGCTCGCGTGCTGCATTTAGTTAAGTTAACCTGTTGTTGTTGTTGTTGCTGCTGCTGCTGCTGCTTTTGTACTTGTTCTGGCTCTTTGGCTTTTGACTAATTGCACTGGGGCTCGCAATTAAATGCAATTGCTATAAACCACTCTATATGCCACTCGCCGTTTATGCCTTGGCCACATTGCGTGTTTGTGTAGTGAAGTGAATGGAGCACGCCTCAAGAGACTCCGCATGATAGAGTTCAGGACTTTATAGACAGCAGCGTTTGTCATTTAACTCAATTGCAACTTGAAATGATGACAAAGTGCACCTCGAGGCGACGGGGGCAAATTGAAAAGTCAAGTGCTTACCAGTTGCTCATTCCAAGAAGACTTATTGTAACATTTCTATTTATTTATTTATAATATAATCGATTTTCAACAAATTATGTTCTTAGTTGATCTTATTATCAACTTAATACAACTAAACTAGCAACAACTTAATTACAATCCCAGACTTATAAGCCTTTAACAGCAATGTCGATTGGGGCTAACATCAGCAAAAGAATGTCATATTTTCAAATCAATTAGCACTTCAATTAAAAGTAAATTTCTGGATCTGCTCTTAAGCAGCCCACACAAAGCACTTATATGCCACAATTACACATATATATATATATATATATATATGTATATATATGTGTTATATATTTGAAAAACTAAATTGACTATATGTGTATGTATATAAGTGTATATATGTTTGTGTGCATACATATGTATATGTGTCACATTTCGAATTTATGTTTCATTTATTGGCGTCTGGCAACGTGTTTCCAATAAATTTACGTTGCATGACAAAGAAAGGCCATTGCCATGAATATTTATATTCATATTCACTCACAGACACACACAGACGCTTTCATAATTTCAAAATTTTCAATGGCAATCATAAATTCTATCAATAGATGCGACCGCCGCGATTCTCGTGCGTCATGGCCAGCCGTCAACTTGTTGCATGTCCCGAACATTTTTTTAATTAACTTGAGGCCGCTAATTTTATGTTCAACGTACAGTTTGCAAAATGCTTTAGACACATCTGAGTGTTGATGTGTGTTTATTGAAGTTTGCGCCACTGAAAATTTGTTGTGGGCGTGACCACTAAACCAATTAACAAACAAACGATCCGCAACCGCCCTCAATAAAGCTGGCAAAACAAAAACACCTAAAAATATCACGCCAGTTGAAAAGATTTACGATCCATTTGTATATCGTTCAGCGCTTACATTAATATTACTTGCCACCTTTAGCCAACAAAATGTTCTCCACAACAACCAAGTCCGTAAATTTTGTGTTGCACTCAGACAAAAAAAAATCGCAAAAAACTTGAAAGTTTTTAATCTTTATGAAAATAGTTTCCAAATATACGTAAAATAAAATTTTCTATCATTTTTCTATACAAGTATAAATGAAAAACAGTCTTTTTGGGGAAAATTCTTGTATTTCTATCGGCTGCTATTTTAGAATTAAGCTGTTGTTTGGCTTGGTGAACACTTGCAATAATCGTTGAAGGACTTTGTTGCCACTGCAAATTGATTCAAGTGTTGATTTTGAGGTAGCTAGTAATCGGCTCAAGGAATAAATCAAGGTCCATTCAGCATTTTGATTTAACACAACATGAGCCAAAGTCCAATTACGAATCCCATGAAATGTTCAAGCGGCGGCGGCAAAACGTTTTAGCTTTGGCATATATCCTGTGGCAGCTGCAGCTGCAGCTGTTGACACCTTTTCTGGCACATTGACTTGCTAATTGCTGCTGCTGCAGGGAGCCTGACTTGTAGCTTAAATGCGGCTTAGCTCAAGTCCTGTGTAAATTAAATTGTTGTAAATTGCAGTTCAACACAGAAGAAGAAACGAAGAAAAAACTAACTCGTATAAATGTGCTGGCACACACACATATATATAAATATATTTATATATATATATATATATATATACATATATGTAGATTCGAATCAGGGAAAGCTAAACGAAACGCCTTAGGTCGCAAAATCGTAGAAGAAGACAGATTCAACATAATCAAAGACCGGAATTGGATGTGGATGTTCATGTGAATATGAATGTGTATGTGAATGTGAATATAAAATGATATTGGTATTGGTATTGGCATTGGCATTGGCATTGGGTTGTACTGGGCTTAATGCAAGCGGAGGTCCTTAGGAAATTTGTCCAACTGTTGCGGAATAAATTGGCATGGAAATGCGAGGCTTAAAGCGCCTTTCCTTTTTGACAAGCGCTAAACGCAAACAGACTGAAAGCAAAATGGAAATGATGTATGCACATATATACATACATATATATACATATATACATACGTAGTATATATACATATGTAGTATATATATATAGTAAATATAAAAATATACGAGTAACGACAATATGTTCGCCGGGGTCGCTCCTCGTCTATGCACTTGTTTATTCAGAGCAAAGTGCGGAACATTAACACATCGAGCATAAAACTTACACTGTAACAAATAAGTATTCATTTTTAATTTATTTACTCAAACAAGTGTTATGAATTACTTCCGAATTTCGATCGGTATTCAGCTCCATTATGATACTATATAAGCTAATAATATCAATATCTCTAACAGGTTCTTCAAGCTCTAGCTTAACTGAGCCCCACAGTCTAACCAACTTAAAAGTATTCAATCAATCATTAAATAATAGATCAACTTCAAGCGAAGTAAGACTTTGAATTAGAATGTCACCTTCCAAAAGTAGAAGCAATAAATTTATTCAATTAGACTCCTTTCCAAAAATGCGTTGAACGAAACAATTTTTGCCCGGTGCGGCATCATCTGAGCACGTTAAGCGCATTAAAATTAATGAAAAAGCATCTTAGATTGAATCCAAATGTATTATTTCGATTTGATTACCGAATCGAAAAAGAAACTTCTTAGAATTGTAGTCTTGACAATAAAAGCTCTTACTGCGACTTATATGGATTGATTGTACTTGGACAAGGACACTTAAATTCATTTGCCATATCAACTCTTCGAGCACAAACCTGATCGACAACGCGGCATGCCAGCTAGCCAAAGTTTTCCTGGAATTGTTATTGTTTGTTTGGTTTGTTTACACCTAAACCATAACTCCCTGCTTACCTGGCTACCTGTCTACCTCCTGTCATGGAGAGTGGCCGAACTAACTCATTCATGTAATTAGTTAATTCAATTTATGTAATTTCATTCTAGAAATTTACAAGCCATAACACGTGGCATGCATGTTGTCCCAGTACTTTCCATCCAATCAAGTTTATTGGCAATTAAACTAATGCCAATTTGGTTTCACACACATGCCACATGCCACATACCACATACCACATGCATACGTATTGGTCACGGGACAATCATGATCATTTCGTTTATATTGAAGCAGCTAATTGGTTGCACATGTCTCTGAATAAATTCACAACAGAAATATGTATGTGAATATATATTATACTAGATAAATCCACAGATTGTATTCAACTATTGACAAGTGCTTTTGCTGATTTAATTGCCCTTTGTCATCCATTAACAATTAATTATTGTTATCAAGTCAACAACAATGGCTATACTCATTGTTACCAAAGACTGCAGATCACCAGATAAAGATTAGATAAACATTAAGCAACATTTCATTCCAATGCGGCGTAGATGCAAAGTGCTGTTTCCCATGTTGTCATTTAATTGTTCAAATTGATATTTGTTTTTTTATTTTACTCGCTCGACGCCAATCGATGTGAAACATAATGTCTAAGTCGACTAACATTCTGTATAATTCTAACCTATCACCTACCATTTGAATGCCCTCACAAAGGGTGTTTTCATCTTGTCATTTAGTTTGTAACGCTTTGAAGAAGACGTCGTCGAACCCATAAAGTATATACATATATTCTTGATCAGCATTACAAGCCAATATTAAAGCAATCAAAACAATGAACATTGTGGTTTGGGGGCATGCCGCGCGTTGCAGTCGCAGAATGTTAACATGTCACATCTCTGTAAGGCATATATGTAGACAATTCCAGTTCCACTGGCAACCACCCAATGAGAAACTCTGGTCGAAGCATTGCCAGGAGTGTGAGGCAATTGATCCGATAATGGAAACAATTACAAACAAATTACTTCGAGTTTCACCTGAATAAATGCTCGATTTGTTATATATGTTGTCTCTATATGTATGCATGAGTGGGTAAAGTGATTTTCGTGTGTAATTCTTGTTGATTTTCTCAAC
>JBAMBA010000055.1:0-20871 GCA_037043685.1 Drosophila hawaiiensis
TGTGGATAGTTACACGTATTGCTGTTATTCTGGATATATTACAACTCCATTATATAATATAATCCACATATAACATGGCTAAGAAAAGGATGCCCATTAGTATTCGATTCACGCTGCGTTCCCCCAAAAAGAATCAAGGTTACTCCAACCCCCACCCCTTACAGGTTTGGATAACCGTCAATCGTAAACGCATCCATTACGGAGCTGTCTGGCCAGTGCGAACGGGCGAAAAGCTACTGGTCAACCCTTCGGATTGGCGCGTTGATCGTCAGGATTCTAAACGTCGGGATGATCCGGTCAATGCGATGATACCGGCCCTTAAGGCTCATATTATGAAAGTTTTCAGGGCACAAACGATTATCGGACCACCAACAATTGATTCGGTTTATTACGAACTGCAAAACGGCATTACCCTCCCTACACATCCCGGACAGGCTGGGAAACTAAAAGCGAACCAGAAGCCGAAAAGTCGGGACGCATCACAGAGGAAAGTAGTCTTATTGATGTCTATACAAATCGAATTATTGAGAAACGACTACAATACGGGACGGCGCTCACTAAAAAACAAAAGATTGAAATTGGGCGGTGGGAACGTGGCTTGTTTCTGCTCAAAGAGTGGGAGAAGCAAAAAAGAAACCTGTTCCACCCTGCTACCGAATCACCCTTTCCTGGCTTCGCGATTTTCACGGCTGGATGCAAACGCAAAAAAGCGATAAACAAGCCAAACCCATATCCGGCCCCATGGCTTCTCGCTATATCGGCAAAATAGGACAGGTATTGCAATGGATGGTTGATGATGAGTTACTGCTGCATAACGCGGTAAAGAAAACAAGCTGGGAACGATACAATGATAAAGAAATTCATTTCCTAGAGCCTGAACACGTTACCAGACTTTTTGGCGTAAAATGGAAGCGCACAAAGGGCGTTGTGCTTTGGTGGTTTTTGTTGATGTGCTGCACCGGACTGGATTACCCAGACGCGGTGGCGTATGCCAGACACAGGGGTAGTTTGGAACGGGTTGGGCCAGCAGGTTTAAAGCTAATCGGCCGACGAATGAAGCCGCCACACGAAGAATTTGACGTCCCCCTTTTGGATGAGGTCGAATGGCTTTTTGCGATGCATCCTCATGGCCCTATTGCCGTTGCTGGTGGCACGATTAACCGCTATACTGATCAAATTGAGCAAATACTAGATATAGACTGGCGTATTACAGCAAAGACTGCCAGGAAAACGTTTGCCTGTTTAATGTTGATCAATGGCTATATGCTAAGTGAGGTCAGTAGAATGCTCGGACACAAACGGTTATCGACGACTGAACAGCATTACGCTAAATTTATTGGTACTGGTGTAGACAGGGCACGTAAACGTGTCGGCAAAACTTCTTTATTATGACCAATTACACGATATGGCGCTTCCGTCCCGTTGTGCTGCATCACATCGTGCCGAATTTCCCGCCCTACCTGCAGGTAAACATAAAAGCGGAAACAGGAGACTATACCGCAAAAATACGCCTGCACCTGAACTAACTACCTCAGCCCGGATATAGTAGCCGGGCTTTTTTGTATATACCTCACCAATACATACATACTACCCTAGACCTAACCGAATGGACTAGCGAGGTGTTGGATTAAATTTTGCTGAGGGGGACCGTTAAATCAATTGAGATAAAATATTTTCTCTTTTTTTGTCTTGCCTATTGCGGGATAAATATTTATCCCTTACATTTGTACATACCTTAGCACGAAGCAGAAAGGAATAACAATCAAAACACACAAAGCCATGAAAGCTAACAACATGATTCTACAGGAAGTAAATAAAGAAGTTAATACTCCCGAATGGGAGCAATTAACCGCCGAAAACCCGGACTATAAAATGACCGGAGAAGGGAATGAGACGACCCAGGATGGGCGTCGATACGAGGAGTATACCCGTAATATTGACGGGGCGATATTTCGCAAATACTATCCTAGCTGGCTTAGGTCGGGTAGCGTTTCCTTTCAAGGCTAAAACCAGCAAGCCCCTACCTGCTCTCGTATAACAACGTAGCCGGACCGCCGGAGCGGGGCTTTCAAAACACGATGCAAGTACAACTTAGTTTACCTGAACATATTCGCGCCTGGTTGGATAGCCCGACCGGCGCGATACGCCGAAACGGCGAAAAGCAAACGAACAGGCATATATTAAATGTATCTGAGATCGAAGTTCAGGCTGGAATGCCAGAACGTAGCATCCATAAGTGGTTAATAGGGCATAGGCCCTTACCACCTGTGCATATTCATAACCTTATCGACGTGCTGGAGTGCCACGGATATAAGGCCCCAGCCAATGAGCACCACTTTTTATAGCGAACCCGCCCGGCGTTCGCTTTTTTTATAACACAGGGCTGCCCTGGCCGGTTAATCAATTTAAATATATTTTCCAGTGTATATATTGACTTGAATATACTTTCCAGTGTATATTTACATTGTCAATCACACAGAAACTATCACCGCCATGTATCCTCAATCAATCTCACTTACGATTAATGGCTTCAAGACTTCAACTTTAAAATTCCGTCACGTATACAATAAAGTGGCTATCTACGATGGCTTTACTCAAAAGCAAAAAGGTGAGAAGCGTTACGATACGACGGTTCAGTTTCGGTTGGATAATTCAGTAAAGGTATTTACGATCCTAAGCGGCAAAAATATTGAACAAAAGTTATTCAGTCTTTCAAAGTGATGGATTTGCAATGGGTAGATGTGGATGAGCGAAAGCCTGATACTGACTCAAGTGTCAGGCTATTGGTTTGTCTTAAATGGGTATCCACTGAGAAAGCTCTTCCTGATACGGATAAAGATCAGTGTTTTTTAGTTGTACTTGATCCTAACGGGGAGGGGCGTAGAGTTACTATCACCAACTACTTAGCTAAAAGGAAATGTTTTCACTTTGATATGCATCACATTGGCTGGCGTGTAACTCACTGGGCCGAAATACCGATGCCTGTAATGTAGTTATTCGATGGAAACAGAAACGCTTTACTTTTACGGCATGTCTGAAAAACTCAAGAAAGCCGTAGGGTTAGCTGTCAAGCAAGCGCGCAAGAAAGCGGGAATGACTCAGCTCGAATTAGCCCTTAAAGTTGACCTTCAACAGTCCAATATCGCCAAACTCGAAGCAGGAGGCTACAATATTAGCCTCCGAAAAACTGGAGGCAATAGCTGAGGCATTAGGTGTTGAGGTTTCAGTGATACTAAATTAACCTCCCACCCACAAAAACGCCCCGGTATGACAGCAGAGCAGCAACTTCAAATATTCAAGAACCACCTGGTTATTCAAGCTCAGGAGGTTGAGGGCGTGTTGAGCCACTTTAAGCGTAAGCACTGGAAAGTATGCGTGTTTGTGTGGGACCCTAACGAATTAGATGCGAATGTGATTACGATGCCGCGAGATATAACCAACCAGGAGTTGAAATCGGCAATTGGGCATGCTATTGATAACGCACAGGAAGAGTAACGACTAAACGCCCCGGTCGGCTGGGCAGGAGAACGATGGAAACACAAAACGAAATAGTAGTTGATGCGCCCGATCTCGTAGGCAGCTCACTGGGACTTTATGACAACAGGAGTGCTAATGAAGATTCAGTGTTGGCGATTAAAGCGATTGATGTAACGGCTATTTGCCCTAATGCGGCTCGTTGTGTGATCAAGTATGCTCGTGTTACACGTGGCTTGATTGCTCAGATTTGTCAAGCCTACGAAAAAGGCGCTGATCTAGGGCTTACTGTACACTGGCATATCAATGAAATGCAAGCCAAAGACTTAGCGGCTGACCCTGTGTTTTTTCGTCATGCTACGTCTATGGGGGTTCGCTATCCTTATGATTTGGCAGTTATAATTTTCGCCAACCAGCCCACTAACTAACCCCGTTCGGCAAAAGAGATGAGTAATGAAGAAACAATAAATCCAGAATCATTTTTTAAGGTACACGAGCCCATAATTTCTCAGAGCTTTTATTATAGCATTTGGAAAAGCGCTGTGTTGAATGCGATAATGAGTCAGTACGATATGGATCATATTCGACATTGGCGGGCTTGTGATTTAATCGTTAAGGACGATAGTTCCTTTCTTGTTAACTGCTCCCAGCTCTTCATCGCCCGTTGACCGATGAAGAGCTGGGAGCAGGGAAGTTTTATTAAACTCACGCCCACATGGCAGACGGAATGAAACGCTATTATTTACAAACGAAAGACATAAACGGATCTTGGTCAACATTTAAAAAGTTTGTTGGTCGTGATCCTGCTTTTAAAAACTTTCATAAGAGAGTTACCTACCATCCTTATTTACGCTTGATTGATAGTTTTACTGATGAGGTATTGAAAGAGAAACAACCCGCACCCCAGCAGCCTAGATGATGAAACTCAGGACCCGCTTACGTCTCTACTGGTTGCGTGTGCACATGGCCTGGCTTATCCTGTTTGGGCGGAAACGGCACATGGTGTTGATTCGTATGGACTCGTCTGGGCTGGTTAACCTGTTTAAAGGCGAGGATACAGAGACGAAGATTTCCTATGTGCACCTCACCCAGTACAACGCTTTGCAACTAATTAAGCAGGTTGCTGACTCTGTAGATTTTGCGGATGAGGTCGAAATGAGGGCAAACTGGCAGGCCGATTTGGAAGAGTATTTAAAACTAAACCCACCCCCGCAGCCGGGGTAAGCGAGAGGGATATGGAAGTAGAGATTAACTTGCAAAAACTAGCTTACGACCTAAGTCAAAGGCGTTATTATGATAGGTTGACTCTACGCGATGTGTCGCAAATACTGAAGGTATCTAAAGCCACACTGTCTCGTATTGAAAACGCACGTATGCCTGATTTGACAACGTACATTCTTGTTTGTCGCTATCTCAACAGACCGTTCAACCACTACTTCACTGTAACAAAATGACCCCAACCATCGACAACAAAATCAATTCATTCTCAAAGGTTGAGTTTGCCATCACGTTAAAACTGACCGAGTCAGAGGCTAGGGCATTAAAGGAAGTGGCTGGTTATAACGTAGAGTCATTTCTGGAGTTCTTCTATGAGAATTTGGGCACTCATTACCTTAAGCCACACGAGAAAGGCCTTCGTTCATTATTTGAAACGATAAGAGCTGAATTGCCTAAACATCTCGCTAAAGTCGATAAGGCCCGCAAAGCATTTGAATCATGACCTCAGCCACCCCCACACTCACGACCGCCGAACTAGCGAGATTTATTGGCCAGCAAGTGCAGGTTATAAAGGCCGATTGTACCCCAACAACAGGCGTGTTAGTTGGGCTTAACGTGTCAACCAAAATTGCTTTGGTTGAATTAGGGCTACTTGTGCAGAGTAAGGTGCATAGTGATTACATCCGCCCCATCCTGCGGCCGATTAGCGCGATGACGGAGGTAGAAGCGCGAGAGTGTTTTCGGCGGGCGTTTGAACTCAGTGAAGAAAACCAGCCGATGCCGATCTTTAAGTACTACGCTAATTCGGAAGGGTATCACATCACAAATAATGACTATGCACTATTGATTACTGAGGGAGGTTATATGTTAGCCAAGACTAATGACGGCATGATGATGCCAGTCCAAATAAATGCGGTAAGCGTCATCGACTACCTCGACCAGCAGGGCATCGATTGCAGAGGGTATTTAGAGAGAAAATTAGCGGTGGAGAAAGGGTAAGGAGATGGAGACGATATATAGTACACTAAAGGGAAAATACCCAAATGGATTAGTGTTGGCTTGTGCTCAATTTAAACTGCCTTATCCCCTTCGTTTTGAGCGTGCAATAATTGAAAATGGGCAGGTAATAAAAATTGGTTATGAGCTTCAGGCAAACGTATGGCATAATATCATTAGATACGACGAAAAAGGTATTTATTCAGAGCAGCAAGCCGGCTTTAGGGAGTTAATTACACTCTATTCAAAAGAAATGGAAATCCGCATAAAATAAAATGGTATCATTTCGCACATATTGCACACATTTGAAAGGATTCAATAGGGTTGCTTATCAGCACGATAAAGGAGAGCCAATGCGCCCTATGCGCCATTTTATGGTTTTTTACTGCCCTGATTGTGGGTATACAAAAGAGTTGTCAGAAGAGTCCCAGCAGAACGCGAAAAACAATAGATATTGTTGAGATGAGCATAAAGCTATTTACGCTAATAACACTACTGTTTGCTATCTGGGTTATTGTATTCTGGATGAGGAATATTGATGATACAGGCAAGCGGATTCATGAGCGCATTCTATCCATAAATAGTTTGCTGTATAGAACAGATACCCCCATTAAGCGCGGCAGGCGGCTGGCAAAACGGTTTAGATAGAAAATGAGCGACGAACTAGCAGAGGCAGTATGTTTTACAGGGGGTTATCTGATCGTGTTGCTATATTTCTTGATAGAACAAATAATAAAGTTGTTTAAAAAGAAAGAGCCATGACACAAAAAGACCTGCGCGACATAGCGGCTTATTGGGGGGCAAAATATAGTTACGAATATGAATTAACTCCCTTTTATCAGGGATATCATGATTATTTGATTGAACATGACCTGCCTTTTGATACGCAGGAGTCATTTTGGGTAAAGGTGAGCAACAAATTAAGTGTAGAAGGTGCGTTATTCCCATTTTTATTCCATGATATTAGAGACTTTAAGCTCCACCTCCGCCCCATCAGCAGTTTGACGGATGAGGAAGTGAGGCACATCGTTTCTATTGATAGTAGTTACCCTTATAAGGCCGAATCCCTATCAATACGTCGTTCAGATAATCAGATATATTTTGACACAGATGCTGGAATTAACGAGTGGGGATTATTGTATACTGGTAAACATCGCGGGCAAATTGGATTTCACTCTTACGCCGAAGCTCAGGTATTTGCCCACCTCCAATCCATCCATGTCTACGTGCCCGGCACCATTGATGAACAGTTTGTTGAGTTGATATGAAACACATTAGCCGCCAATACTACCTAAGTTTTTTAGCGAACCTCTATAGTGAGCAGTCTAAAGGCAGTCCACAGCATATCTTAATTTCCGATCTGGATAACACAAAAATCCGAGTCATCCGTCAGAATGGGCTATGGTGGCCCTATGACGGGATCGAATTAGTTGGCCAGGTAGTAGAAGATTACACCGCCATTACGCCGTATGAAACACGTAGCGGTCGCGTTGTTGGTTTTAAAATATTGCGTACAGATCTACAGGCGTTGATAGAGGAGGACATCATTCAAGGTTTTACTCGTATTCATTTAGAGACTATGCCAGACGAAAGAGGTAGGTTTAAGCGATACTCGCTAGCTTATACTAGTGAACTTCTAACAAAAGCACAATTCCCTATTTGGCCTGAGATATGGAAGAGGATGAAATATGAAATAGATAACCATGAAAACACAACCACCAGCCACCCCTGACGAGTTGGAACGTCAGTCGAGAGAGTTTAGTGAGGCTTGGCGGCAGTTTACGGGCAAGGAATTGGAAGAGATGCCAGAAGAAAATATGGAACAAAACGCTAGTCTACAACGATTAACAGCTATTGATAAGCGATACGAAGATCTAATAGGTCCGCTGATGCCGTATTGTACCGAGATCAATAATTTATATATACGATTTAGGCTGCCAAGAAAGCTATTGTCTGGGCATGTAGATGAATCTACCTTAAGATCTCTTTTTAAAAGAATAGAATTTGAAAATGATGTCAAGAGTAAGCCAGATTATGATACTGGAATGTTGACCTATGAACTAGGTGACTTAAGAACTGTAACTCTTTGGTTTCATCAAAAGGAAAAATTGGGCAAACTAAGTGAAGATGCGGGCTTATTGGAATAAAAAGAGTTACCAGCGCCACCCCTTGCCTAATCGCAAAAAATTTTGCACTTTTACTTTGAATTTAAAATAGCTTTGTTAAGCAAAGTGAAATAATATGCCAGCACCAAAAGGCAATAGTTATTGGATGAATCGCCTACAGCACGGGAGATCAAAAGCCTGGGAATCTGTTGAGGAAATGCAGGATGCTATTACCGGCTATTTCGATGAGTGTAATAGCAATATGGTTGATGTTGTTGTGGGATTTGAAATAAAACCAATTAATAAGCCTTTAATCCCTACTATTGAAGGCCTGGGAAGGGTTTTAGGGCTTGATAGGGACTCTCTGTTAAACTACGAAAAAGAAGCAGGCTACGAAGATTTTTTCGGCACTATAAAAAGCGCTAAAGCATATATACAAGAATACAAGATAGGTGCACTTATAAATGGCAATGGTAGCACTACCGGGCTGATATTCGATCTTAAGAATAATCACAGCTACAAAGACAAGCAGGAGGTGGAGCATACGCAACGTATAACCATTGTTGATGATCTCTAATGTAACCATACGACTCTCTGAACGCCTTGATCTTTCGCCAAAGCAAAAGACCTGCTTTGAGTTATTGAAAGATGATGTGCACACGGAAGTGCTTTATGGCGGGGGAGCTGGAGGGGGTAAGTCTTTCTTAGGTTGCGCATGGCTAATTCGTAATTGTCTTAAATATCCAGGCACTCGGTGGTTAATGGGGCGGTCCGCGCTAAAGACTTTGAAAGCAACAACACTAAAGACCTTTTTTGAGGTTGCGGCTATTTTTGTCTTGTTGGTGATGTTGATTACGTATATAATCAACAGTCAGGGGAAGTTGTGTTCTCTAACTCATCCGAAATTGTTTTAGCGGATCTTAAATTCTACCCTAAAGACGAAAATTTTGACCGGCTTGGCTCCCTTGAAATCACCGGAGGTTTTATTGATGAGTGCAATCAGATTGTAGAGAAAGCCAAAGACGTAGTAAAGTCCCGTATTCGATATAAATTAGATGAAAACGGTCTAGTACCTAAGTTATTGATGTCGTGTAATCCAGCTAAAAACTGGACGTATCATCAGTTTTATAAACCCAACAAAGAGACCAATAGCGACGGCACAAAAAAGATTGCTCCCTACCGGGCCTTCGTTCAGGCGTTAGTCGGCGATAACCCAAAAATCAGTAAGCACTACAAAAACAATCTTGACGGCTTGCCCAAGATCCTCCGTATGCGTCTGCGTGACGGAATATGGGAGATGGACGATGATGCGGCAACGCTCATGCCATACGACAAGATTATCGATATATGGAGTAATACCCATGTCCAAAAAGGGAATCACTATATTACCTGTGATGCCGCCCGGTTTGGAGCTGATAAAGCCAAAATATCTGTTTGGAGTGGCTGGCGATTAATTAAATGGGTTGTTTTTCCTAAATCCTCTACCACAAAACTTGCTGACGAAATTGAAATTTTAATGGATCAATTTCATGTACCAGCATCAAATGTAGTCATTGATGAGGATGGAGTCGGGGGTGGCGTAGTTGATATCCTTCGTGAAGTAAAAAATAAGCGCGTAAAAGGTTTCGTGAACAATTCAACCCCAATGGACGAATATCTGCCTGAGGGAAAAGAAAAGCCAAACTACGCCAACCTAAAAGCACAATGTTATTACCGCCTTGCGGATCGCGTGACTAAAGGAGGAGTCTTTATTGAAGAAGACGTGATGGATTCCGATGAACAGGACGCGCTTATAACTGAATTGGAACAGGTTAAAATTAAAGATGTCGACAAAGATCGGCGTTTAGATATCGTGCCAAAAGAGATTGTGAAAGAACTCATCGGCCGTTCTCCCGATAGCTCCGATACACTCATGTTTCGTGAATACTTTGAACTTAAACCAAAACCCGTTGCCGTTGAGGTGATCTGATATGCTACTACTGGTTTTACTTATACTGGGCGTGATAGTCGACGTAGCATTAGGGGCGGTTCTTGCCCTTACAGCACTAGACAAGCCCAAGACCGACCCCAACCGGTTCTATATCGCTGTCGTTGCCGGTGTTGTCATTATAAACGCTGTCGTCTTTTTAACGCTTTACGCCATCCACTATGGGCCTACTCTCTAACATCAAAGCGGCATCATTAGCTCCTGCCCTTCGTAGCCTTCCTGCGTCTGTAAACGCTGAAACGGCCCGCGTCACTGGTATTAACCCGTTTGGTTTATTTGGGTGGTCAAGTCTTGAAGTCGTACCCGCCGATAACGCTAGGCTTCTCGCGCTGGGGTATATGAGTGACCATTACGTATTTATTGTGACCGACTGGAAAGCCAGGCAGTTCGCCAAAGCCCCGCCGATCGTCTACGAGATCAAGGACAAAAAGTTTTACGACGTTTATAAATCACTTACCCCGCTTCAGAAAGCCGATAGTTACGCATTGCGTCAGAAGTCCATTGAAGAGATAGATAACCCCGAGGACCGTTTGGTCAAGACCTTACGCGAACCCAATCCTTACCAGACTTGGTATGAATTCGCTTATGGCTTTTCCGTGTATTATGACTTTGGCAACGCGCTTATTTATGGTGTAGGCCCCGAAAACGGCCCAAATGCCAAGCAGTTTCACGAGATGTATCTATTGCCGACCTCAGTTTATGGTGGCAAAGATCCCGACACAACTGGGTATCGTTGGTATGTCGACTCAACCGGAGCCAATAAAGATATCGACGGCAAAAAGGTCCTGCATGTGCGGCAGTTCAATCCTGATCCCTTCGTGCAGGGTGGCAAGTTCTGGGGTATGTCAAAGCTAGCTCCTGCTAGAAACTTACTGGCAAAATCGCGTAGCTCGGTTGAGGCAGAGGCCGAGCTGATGCAGAACCGGGGCGCTAAGACGATCATTTTCCCAAAGAATACGACAGCACCTTATGACGCAAGCGCTGGCCTACAGGGGGTTCGGGATGCCGCTAACGATCTGCGCAAAAAGCTCAAGCAAGCTGGCGCTGGTGGTGTAGCTGGATTAAACGTAGAAGTCGGCAGTATCGAGTTCGGCATGACACCCCAGGAGTTAAATATCATTGAGTCGAATAAGCTCACTAGGGGCGAATACTGTGCGCTATGGCATGTTGATGAAATTGCCATTTTCTCAGCGGTCTCCGAGGCTAGTCGTGCCAATGCTGAAACCGCGGTGAAGGCTTCACTAAATACGGGCGTTTTGCCGGATCAGACGCTGTTAGCGAGTAAACTGAATCAGTGGCTACTCCCGGCGTATAATGCCGCTAATAAGTATCAACGATACATCGAATTTAACACCGATGTGTATCCTGAGCTGCAAACCAATAAAAAAGAGATAGCGGATTGGGCTGACGCTGTACCTCTGACGGGGGATCAGCGTTTAGAGTTGTTTGGCTGGGAGGCAACGGGTCTGCCAGAGATGCAAATACCACTTCTCACGACTCGGTTACAGCCGGTGACGGACTTTCTTGCCGACCCCAATCAGCAAGACCCTAAAAACGACGGAACGTACTAATGTGCCACAAACGAAGCTATAACAGCTTCAAGGAGGCTGTTACGGAAATGCACTTAATCAAACGCCGTGCTAAAGGGCGTTGTCCCAAACGGGCATATTACTGTCAACATTGCAAGAGTTTTCACTTAACATCTAAACGAGCAAAAATGGCTGAAATCGTCAAGTTCCCCGAAGCCAACACCAGGTTTGTTGCTGAGGGCTGTAATGATTTACCTGCGTTCCGTGGTATTGGTCAGGATGGTCATAATTAAATCATATCCTGTTGGAAGTTAACGCCGGAGGAAATAGAAGAAGTAAATCGAACTGGTCGGATATACCTCCACATCTGGGGAGTAGTCCAGCCACCTGTCTATGTTGGTGCGCATCGACCCTTTCAGCTACAAGTCGTAGAGAATTAAGGATATGAAAGAATTAAACGGGGATTTAAGTGTGGCGAATAATGGCGTACCTGCAAAGACATTAACTGCGCAAGCAATTAATGAAACCATACAATTCCAGAAAGTGTATGGGCTTGATGCTAATCTGATTAGTGATGGCTATCATACGTTCGGAGAATTATACGATCATCGCATTACGCTATATATAGCCCTTTGCGAACACGTACATGCCTATGAATTTGCGCATGATGGTGAGATCCTGTTTGGCGATCAAAAGCACACTCTGACGGATCAGTTTGGGATGGATGGTTCATTCTAGGTATCAACAAAGGGAAAGGGCAGCAGATTACGTATCATTTGCCAGAATCTCGTTGGGATGAGTGCAAGTTTGCTGAGACACTTGAAAAAGCGCCAGAATGGGACGGACATACATCGGCTGATGTACTTCAACGAATTAAATCACTATGAAACGTAGAAACTTTATCGGCAGCCTGTTTGCGACTGGGGCCGTGTATAAAAAGAGCCAGCCAATATTCTTAGGAAAAGAAGTAGCGCCAGCTGAAACAGTTGCAGCGTTGGGCTTGCAACAAATGGTAACGAAAGGTACTGTCACGCCCGAAGAGCTAAGACATCAGCTAGTTGCTCGTATTTCGGGTGCTGATTTATTAATAGCCCTTAAACGCAATAAAAACTATGGATACTAGCAAACTAGCCAAAGTAGTATTTAAAAACGGGCAGGGGAATGTCTATATGCCTGATGGCACGAAGATTCCTGAACAGGTTGATCTAACGCTAACCATTGAGCAACCGCTGGATGCAGCCGTCAATAAGCCAGCCTTTTGCTACGTCAATATGCGTTTGCTGGCAGTTGTCGTTGATTCGGCCGATCAAGAAGATGTTATAAAATTAGAGCAGTTGAAGGTAGTGCGTGAGCGGTTCGATACGAGTAGAATGCTATGAACCTTACCCAACAGCTCACCTACCACCGCCAATACGACCGCTGGCTACGTCAGCAGGATAGACGGGCTGTGCGTATCGTACTCGTGGGTATGCGTGGGATTGCTAACGGACTTATTAAGGCGTTAAATGCTTCTAATGCCGAGGGTGTATTATCCTTACTGGACTTGCTGATACTGCCCGCTACCCATGAACAAATACTGGAGAAAATCTACGTCGCTACGGGTGTAGCAGCCGCTGAACGGGAATATGCCCGGTTGACTCCTACCCCTAAGGCGGCTACAGTAGACCTGCAACTTAAAGATCGTGATGTGCCCGAATTGCCCCAGACCCCCAAGCCATCTGGTAGTATACGGATAGATTTCAACTCAGAGGTGTGGCGGCAACGCATGGTAGCGATGGCCCGGAGTAGTGAAACAGCTAGCCGTATCGCTGGCATGACCACTAAAACCCGCGACTTAGTGCGTGGCGTATTGCAGCAGGGCGCTTCGGAACGATGGACGCTACCCAAGCTTATTCGTGGCATCAAAGGCGTTGTCATGGACAAAGTACGGGCGACCCTCATTGCACGAACTGAAACCACTAGAGCCGCCAATGCCGGTCACGAAGCGGGCGCTATGAGTACATTATTAACGCTTAATAAAGTTTGGATCGCCACATCGGATTCACGGACCCGCGATGCGCATCGGGCGATGATTGGCTCTAAGCCCGTACCTCGTGATGGCACGTTTCTAGTCGGTGGCGTTCAGATGAGATACCCAGGCGATCCAGCAGGTGGGGCTGCCAACGTTTGCAATTGCAGGTGCGTTTGTTCCTATATACCAGCAACTAATCTGTTTGATTGAGACTATGAGCAATAACTTTAACACGCTACCCGACATTCACCAGGCTATTGTACAGATCGCCCAGGAGAAACGAAAATCTGACCCCAAATTAAGCCTGCCCGAGACGTTCGAAGACTCGGTAGAAACCTTTGCGGAACGCCACGGACTTAATTATGGGCACGGCTACCGAACGTTTCTCAATCATTATTACGAAAAGAAAAACAAATAATATTGCCATATTTTCAATAAATCATTGAAATAATTGCAACAATCATAATTTAGATCTTCTCGAATTTCACGGCACCGTACATTCTTATTCTACTCGGGCCGTGCTTCAACTCTATAAACGTCTTGTCGACGCAACCTATGGCATCAAAGATATGGATGCCAAAGAGGGTATTGTTACCGGCTATCTGGCAGCGTTTGGTAATAAAGACTCGGATGATGATGTCATTCGAAAAGGCGCTTTCGCCAAAACCATAGCCGAAATCGGCCCAACTTCTCAAAAGCCCCGCATTAAGCACTGCCAGGACCACCGTACGACTATGGTGGTCGGTGTCTTTAAAATCCTCAAAGAAGATGATTTTGGCCTCTACTATGAGTCTAAGATAGGCCGGGACACTAAAGGGCGCGACTATCTCTTAATGTGCGAAGACGGCATCATTACCGAGCACAGCATCGGATACAGCGTGATCCGTAGCAATTACGATCAAAATGCCGATGTCAATGAACTTCTTGAATTAAAGCTTTACGAAGGCTCTGGTCTTCAATTCTGGGGAGCTAACCCCAATACCCCTTTGACTGGCATAAAATCTGATTCAGTAACGACTGTAGAGGAGATGATCAACCTGATGCAGCTACTGGAAAAGGCACTCCGTAAAGGGACGTACTCTGATGAGTCGTTTAAGACGCTTCAGAACAATTACGATGCACTGCAACTCGCTTTCAAGTCTTTGAAAATCACTGCGCCGTCTCAGGACACCCAGCCGAAGCAGGACGAAAAAGCCATAACCGTGCTGAGTCAATTAAAAGGATCATTCACTGATTTATTCGCTAACTAAATGAAAGAGCAACTATTGTTACTCTCTCTGGTTGTTTTAGCCTTTGCGCTAATCAACCAAAACGGACTTGGAAACGCCCTGTCCCTGTCGTATGCATCCCTGCATTCACCCGCCCGTAACTGGTTTTCGACCCTCTACGAACGCGCTCAGCTCTGGTTCGATAAAGATGCTGATGAACTCGCTAAGGAACTCAAAGGCGAATTCAAAGAAGGGTTCGAAAAGTACAAAGGCGAAATCAAAGGTATCGTTGATGGCATCAAAGAAGCGGCTGATAAAAAGGCCAGCAAAGAAGACATCGACAAGCTAAAAGGTGAGCTGGAAGGTAAAATCAAAGAAGTACAGGATTTGGCTGACGACATTCAGACCAAAAGCAACCGTCTGAACGAAGAGCGCGAAAAGCAAGGCCAGAAATCACTACTGACGCTGGTAGAGGAAGGCATTACGGGTTTAAAAAGTAAACTATCAGAGAACAAAAGTGGCATTGTAACACTGAAGCAGCTCTTTGAAAACTCACCGGCACACGGCAAAGAAATCTCCGTTGATTTAAAACAGGTTAGCAACATCACGGGTGCTTACGCTCTGACAGGAGCCAACACCAATATTATGCGTGCGTTTGAAACAGAGCCAGGTGTAGCGAAAGACCCAACGGCCCCGCTATTCATCACAGATCTGATTTCTACCGGCACCACGGATTCCGCAACGATCTACTGGACGGAACGTGTCTTGGTTGAAGGTGGTGCTTCTCAGGTTGCTGAGGCCGCTAAGTTCAGCCAAATCTCCGCTAAGTATCAAAAGTTCTCGGCTAACGCCAAGAAAACCGCTGCCTACGCCAAGATCACCGAAGAAATGGTAGAAGATGTCGACTACATCGTTTCGGAGGTTCAGGACGAAATCGTGAGCGGCCCTAACTCAATTCGCGTCTTGGTTGAGAATCAATTGCTGACCGGCGATGGCACAGGCGAAAACCACAAAGGGATCTTTACGTATGCGACACCGTTCGCCGTGCCAACCGGTTTTGAAACGCTGGAGTCGCCAACCAACTACGACGTAGCGAAAGCGGCCATCCTGCAAGTGGTGAAAGCCAACTTCATGCCAGACTACATGCTGGTGAACCCATCAGATCTGGTAAACATGGAACTCACCAAAGACGCTAATGGCAACTACGTGATGCCTCCATTTGTCGGAGCCAATGGCATGGTAATCTCGGGTGTTCGCATTGCGGCTAACAACCGTGTAGCAGAGGGTCAATTCCTGACAGGCGAGATGAAGCGGGCTAAACTGTTCATGAAACGCCAGTTAACGCTGAAATTCTTCGATCAGAACGAAGATGACGCCGTGTACGACCTTCGCACCATCACAGGCTCTCTACGTGCTATTTTCCGCGTAAAAGGTCCAGATACCAAAGCGTTTGTAAAGGGAACGTTTGCCGACGTTAAACAGCTCATTCAGTCTTAATCAACTCCCGGCTAGTCAGGGTCTCTCACGGGGGGCTCTGACGCTATACACATCAGCATGAAAAAAATCTTAGGTTTTATTCTCGTAGCTGGGTTGCTCTCGACGGCTGCACACGCTCAGACAACACGGCTGGCAAAGGTCACTAAAATCACCTGCACAACGGCATCGATCGGTGGTACAACGGTAGCCACGATTGCGCTCGATGACACCACCGCAGGGTTTCACAAACGGCGTACGCCAGCGCCCTACCGTCGCCATAATTTGTTTCTGGACTTCTCAGGCACCGGCACTGGGTCATCCATGACAGTACGTGATCTATCGGGTAAGCTGATTTACGTAGGCAAACTGGCTCCGATTCGCGTCGTAGGCGCTACGTCACAGACGGACTCGCTGAAGATCGTGTATTTGAAAGCAAACGGTTACTAAACTCAACGGCTATGTATTTAAAAGCAAAAGAGCGGCAGACAGGCGTATACGGCACTGTCAATGCAGGCGATACGATTGAAGTCTCTGACTTACTGGGTCAGCAGTTAATCGAGATCGGCACATTCGAAGAAACGGATGCACCGAACGAAACAGCTACTCCCGAAGAGGTGAGCGAACACAACGTATCAGGTCTTGATCAGGAGCCTATCCACGCCGATGGCACACCTAGAGAGATCCTCAACACCGATGGGCGTAAGCTCCACGAGTCAGGCCCCCTGGCGGAACAGGAAGCTGCTGCCCGTGTTGAAGCAGGTGCTGAGCCCGATCTAGATGCGCAGCCTATCAGCGAAGGAGACGAGGAAACGACAAAGGCGAAAAAAGCAAAGAAGTCGTGAACGCCCCAAAGCCAGCCCCTGCCGAGCCTAAACGGGTAAAACAGGAGAAAGCGATACGGCAGACCAAAGAAGATAAACAGGCCGCTGGCCGAGAAACGAAATGAATCAAACCGCAAGCCCTTCAATCACCATTACCCGAAACCCCATCAGTCAGACACCTGACGATGAGCTAGTGGGGAAATTGAAGGGCTTGCTGTCGATTGATTTCAACGATCACGATCCGCGCCTGTTGCAGTGTATCTACGCGGCAAAGGGGCGTATCGAAAAGATCACGGGCGTTTTGCTGACTCCGGCTGTAGTGTCGGTACGCTGGGGCGCATTCTACGACTTCGAAGAATTGCCATGGGGGCCGGTGACAGATACCGTAGCCGCAGAAGATCTGACGGGAGTAGCGATTACTGGTCTTGATTTGACTGGCGATTTTCCGCGTCTTGAAGGCGATTACCCTAAAGGAATACGGCTTACGTATACCGCGGGGTATGCGGAGTTACCCGAGGATCTACAGGAGGCTGTTATCAATTTAGCCGCTAATAGTTTCGATGGGGGCAACCGGGAGTGGAAAGAAACGGCTTTTGCCAATCGCAGATACTCATGGGCGGCATGACACCACAACGGACCGAGCGCATCTATTTCGATGAGATAGAGCAGGTTTCGGACGGCGGTGTCGGTACCCAAGGAGTAGCGCAGGAGATGTGGTCAACGCTTGCCAACTGGAAACCCCTAAAGGGTTCACGACTCTTAGAGGCTAACCAGGTGGCGCTAAAACAGGGCTACATCTTCACGTTCTGGGTCAGCAAAGCCTATGAGCCCAAGACGGGAAGTATTCTCCGGTTTCGGGACGAAAGCTTAACGATTCAGGAGTTTCGCTACACCGATGAAACGCGTAGACGTTACGAATTGATAGCGCTGGAGCAGTGATATGGCACAAAATGGTATTCGCGTCACGGGCTTAAATGCGGTTCAGCGCTTTTTGCTGAATCTGGCACCGGCCACTAAACGCGAAATCCTGCAAATCACGGAAGCCACGGGCCGAAACATCGAAGCTGATGCCAAGCGTAGAGTCGCCGTTCATACCGGCAAATTGCGCCAGAGTATCAGCTTTACGCCAACAAAAGGCGGATTCGGGGCGGAGGTCTCGGTGAATGAACGCTACGGCTTTTACGTCGAGTTCGGCACAGGGGGTATGGTCGAGATACCAGAAGGGTTTGAGGAGTTCGCTGGTCTGTTTCGCGGCAAAGGTAAACGGACAGTGAATCTACCAGCCAGGCCCTATCTGATCCCGGCGTATCTGGTGCATCGCGATAAGTACTACGAAGCCATTAGCAACGCCATAAGCAGGCTCTTACGATGAAAAACCCATCTTTCGCGCTATCACAGGCCTATGCAGCTTTACTATCGGGACAGATCACCTACAATAATAAACCTGTAGCGATCTACGACAGCAAAGCCCTGGATAACGCAGCGTTCCCTTACGTGATTCTAGGCCCCTGGGTGGGACGAAAAGACAACACGAAGGATTCGTTTGGGCAGACAGGGCAAATCACGCTGGATGTGGTTACAGGGCTTGTGGGAGATCAAGGCAGTCGTAAGCCAGCAGTTGAGATCGCCAACCAGATTACGGCGCTTATCAAACCCAGTGTTACGGCCGAAGTGCTGAATGCACCGGGCTTTAGAATATGGAATACTATCATTCAGGATACAGTAGACATCTCGGATGAAACCAATACCAAGTCGCTACGGCGCAATTTGATAACGATTTCTCACCAACTTAGACAATTGTAGTCATGGCCTTTAATGGTTCTATTCTTCGCTTACGATTTAAGCCAACGGGCGCGTCAGGGCTTTTACTGGTCAATGAGGAAACGCAAACATCGCTGGACCTCACCAAAGATACCTTTGAAACCACCAGCAAAGATTCTGGAGCATGGCGTAAACGGATCAGCTCGTTTAAGTCGGGCGAAATCCAGTGCGAAGCCTTCGTAAACTACGCAGCACAGTCCGGGCGGGCAACCTTTTCGCAAATGTGGGCGACTTACAACGGCACAGCTTCAATTTTATGTGAGTTCACCACCGACGTAGAAGATGACTTCTCACTCACGGGAAATTTTCACATGACAAAGTTAACGGTTACCGCTGCTACTGAACAGGGCGCTACCGTGTCGTTTACGTTGACCTCAGACGGAGCAATCACAGGTGGAGACGAGCCTTATCCAGCCCCTTAAGAAAACTCAACACTCAGCCTCTTAACGGGGCTGAGTTAATATCTTATATATGAGTGTATTTAAACGAGTAAAGCTACAAAACGGTACTGAGCTTGAATTCGCCTTTACAACGGGAACGATTGAGCTGTTTGGGGAATTGATTGGAGCCAAAACCATCAAAGAGGCAATGGTGGCCCTTAACGTCGACGTGGACGAAAAAGGAGAGCCAAACCCTAGTATTGACTTCATGAAAAAAGCCCGGCTATTTCTGTATGCCGCTGCTAAATTCCCGGCATTGGCACAGGCTAAGCCATTTGACTTTACCGAATACGCGGCATCCATGTGGCTTGATGAGATCGGCCTGGATAAGTTATTTGAAATGGCCAATCCTGCTCTTGCTGACCCCAAAGAAGATTCATCTAAAAAAGATGAGCCAGCGCGTGAAGGCGAAGCAATAACGTTTACAGAGTTACGTCTGTTGGCGCTTCGTGAGTTGGGTATTATGCCTCAGCAGTACTATCTACTGCAATTAGTCGAACTAAATGCCCTCCTTAAGGGAGCACATCAACGACGATTAGATCATTGGCGATACGTCAGGGCCATCAATACGCTTCAGTACAATATTCATGTCGACAAAAAAGACAGAAAGACCGAGCAGGAGTATATGCCACTGGATGGCGATGAAGCGCCCAAGAAAAAAGAGAGTGTTATGCTACCTCCAAAAGTCTTTATGGAGATGCTGGCCAGCTCATTCCCGCACTTAAAACGCACCAATAAAGCAGATCATGCATCAACACCTAACAGTTGAGTTAAACGCAAATATTGGCAATTTTCAAGCCAATATGATGCGGGCTGCTTCGACCTTAACCGATTTTGGTAATCGGGCTCAGCAAGTCGGAATTGTGCTATCGCTGGCTATTTCAGTCCCACTAGGGGCATTAGCGAAAAAGGCTATTGATGCCCATGCCGAAATGGACGGGTTAACGCGTGGGCTTGCATTGCTTGAAAAGAATGCTGGTACGCTAAGCCAACGCCTGCAAAAGCTACAGGAAATCGCCAAGCTACCTGGTCTTTCGTTTCAGGGCGCTATTGAAGGGGATATTCGCCTGCGTACCGTCTTTAATACCATGATGAATGGGGAGAAGGCGGCACGGCTTTCTGAACGAACGATTTTGGCTTTTGGCAACGCCTTAGCCGCTGTCGGCAAGGGTGGTTCAGACTTTCGGGAGGTATCCAACCAGCTAACCCAAATGCTGGGTTCAGGTAAATTGCAGGGCGATGAATTGCGAGTTATTTCAGAGCGTGTGCCACAAGCCAGAAATGCAATCGTACAGGCATTTGGCACACTGGATACGCAGCTGATAAACTCAAAGTATTCTGTTCAGCAGGTAGTAGAAGGAATCGTTGAACAACTCGAAAAGCTACCCAAAGTAACGGGGGGAGTTAAGAACGCGTTCGAGAACTTTTCAGACACATCCTTTCGGGCTTTCGCTAAGATTGGGGCCGCTATTGATCAAAGTGTTGGTTTAACGTCTCTTTTTGATGACCTCAGCAATGCTGTAACTGGCTTAGTTGACCGCTTTATTAATTTATCCCCTAATGTACAGAAGGTCGTTGTCACAATAGGCGGGCTGGCTATTGTGCTTCCTCTAATTTTAGCGGCCTTTGAGCTTTTGTCAACGACAATTATTCCTGCTGTTGTCGTCGGTTTTACTGCGCTTATTTCTCCTATAGGTGCAGTCGTAGCGGCAGTTGCTGCGGCAGGCGTAGCCATTTATATGCATTGGGATAAAGTCAAAGCCACACGAGAAGGATCATACGGGA
>JBAMBA010000057.1:0-22508 GCA_037043685.1 Drosophila hawaiiensis
TACTAAATATTTTTAGCACTAAGCTGTAATTCAGATGTTTATGCTAAAAATCTAAATAGCTACTGTAATATAGCTGTAACTAAATAATAATAAAGCCTAATTCCTTTCCCTAACCCTTCGCCTGATACTCCCCGCTAACAACACCGTCTTCTTTTAGCTGACTCCAAAACGTTTGCAGCATGGGTTCAGGCATCGGAGAAAACGAACTAAGATCAGGTATGTTGTCGGTTAGTAGTCTCCAGCCTTTCCCGAGTGAACGTATATAAAACGATCCGTTCAGTCGAATATAGAACGTGCCAAACCCGGCATTGTAGTAAAGATTATCCATAGCTGTAAAGGTACACATAACCCGGTTGCGGCTAGCCTATCTATACGCAAACAAAAAAGCCAGACCGTAGAACCGTCTGGCTTTCCTCTATTCCTAACCTAAAGTCTAGTCTTAATAATTCCGGCTGACCTCACACCAAACCGATTCGTTTCGATTCAGCGCGGCCTGTATGTCGTTAAACAACGTAGCAAACGTGTCTTTGCTGCTCCACACCCGAAAATACCCAGCCTTATCCTGATCGGGTTTGAGACCAGGAAGCAAACAGCCGTCTGTATCGGTAACGTAGTTTCCCGGATGGATGCGAATACCCTCAAAGCCCGGTACGTTGAGCAGCAACGGTAACGGCTTACCAAAAGCGGGGCGATAACGTGATAAGTACTTTATAGCGGCCAGTGGGGATGGCCGTTCGACCTTTCACCTTGATTTGTGCAATTTCTGATTTGGACATAGAGACCGACAGGCCCCGATCCTGATCTTCCAGCACAAAGCCCCGTTGCACCTTATCGACGATCAGCGCCGATAGCGTCGATTCCGTACCCTGTTTGATACGTACGATTTGAATATTCATAAGATTACGGTGAGTTATGATTAAGATTCGGGCCTTATCCTTTACTATGGATTTCTATAGTTAAGGCACGATTAGCCGATCACGCAGTTGCTTTGCCCATTTCCTACGTCCAAACCCCAGAAAGCGACTCCGAAGCATTTCGTTCTCCAGTTCAGACCGCATCGTTTTCAGTGCGTCGATGGCCTGTTTCTCTTTGCCACTGTTAGTGGTTAGCTTCGCATTCGCTTTATCCTGAAGCGCTTTAATCCGACTCTCTTTCTCGGCCACCAGATCGTTTCCGGCTTTGCGCGTTTCTTCGAGCACGGCCACCGACTTATTATACTTGTCGGTCATGAGCCGCAACTCATGCTGCAACTGAATCGCCTGCATACAGCAATCCGGAACCAGCTGCCCCTGCGCCCAAACAGCCGACCACATGATCAGCGCCAGCACGCCCGTTACCAGCGCAATGAGTTTCTCCGTTCTGCTTTTCATGGTTGAATGCCTTTGAGTAAATCCCAGCGAGTCTGGGCTGATTGTTCTTTTTTGGTAGGCGAGGAAAACACCGAATCGGGTTTGGATTCACCCAGTACGTAGATCGTCGATTCGGGTTTACGTTTCAGCAAGCCCCGAAACACCAGATACAGTCCGGCCAGACAGACCAGTAGCAGCAGCAGTTTACTCCAGTTCGTTTTCACGAAGGGAATAAACTGTAAGACGAATGTGATCAGCTTACCCATTTCTTAATCGTTTGGTCCATTTGTACTTTCAATCCAGCCAGCGTTTCGCGGATCTCCTGCGCCATTTCTTTCGTCTCCGCTACGTCCTCCGATAAGTCTTTGAACTTCTCGGACAGCTGATCACTCAGCATCTTTTGTTGCAGCTCCAGCGTCGTAATGCGTCGTTCCTGATCGCTGCGCCAGGCCTGCCACTCGCGTAGATTCTGCGCGTACGTACCGACGTGTTCATTCAGCCGATCGGACACCGCTTTGAGTTCAGCTTTTTCGTACTGTTCGACGCGCTCAGCCGGCCGGGTGATCAGCGCCCGAACCGCAAATCCGGCCACACCCGATACGATCGCGGCAATGGCGGTTTGCATTAGGGCACTGTTGCCACTTTCGGCAATGGCCACCGCAGCCGGTTTGTCGGCTACGTGTTGAAGAAGAATCAGAAGGTTCATCAAGTTACGGTAAGTGGTAAACGTTAGTCTTCGATGGGGTTGGCGATCTTAGCAACGGACACCAGATAGGTGAGCAGTTCCCGAACGCCCTGCGAGGTGGCCCCCACAATGGCCGACGCGATCGGCAGAAACAAATCGATTTTCGTGCCCGCCATGACCGTTGCCAGCGCCGTAAAACCAGCTCCTGAAATGGATATGGTACTGAGCCGGTCGAGTACCCGGTTAGCGGCATTCATAGCCGCCACGGTGCGACGGTCGTAGATGAGGAGTTTTTGTTTAGTTTCCATTTGTTACGGCGTTCAAAAAAAATAGTTACGTACTGCGTTCAATCAGCCCTGGCACCCAGTTGTAGGGTGGGAATTCTGTTTTCGCACCTGGTTAGCCAGGAGCGGCTACCAGGTGCGCGGGGAAGATTATAAAGTGAGCAGGAAGGCTTCTACTCGATCTGCCAACATGGCGTGCCCTATTGGGCCAGGATGTTGTACATCATCGCCAACCCCATCAGCATTACTATCGTACATGACAGCCCCCCTCTGGACAGCATTTATTGGTAGAACCCCTCCTTTGCGATACAAATCCAAAACAGGTATCGACCATAGTGCGCAGATTTCAATCATCGCATCGACGTAGGTGAGCACACTCAGACCACCAGCATTATTGTTAGTACGGTGATTTAGGGGAGTAATAAAGCCAATCTTTTTTGTTGGGTATTTTTCAATTAAGCCCTTGCAAAGCACGTTCAGAGCACCCTTTAACGTATCGACCGTTGTATCTGCATTTGTGCCAATAGGAATCGACGCAGACCAGTCGTTGGTCATTCCAAAGACGGTCACAAAATCTGCGTCGTTATCCATATCAACGTAACGCGTAGCCATACTAGCCCCAAAGCCATTCGATGTTCCAGCCAGACACGTCCCTGATATTCCGTAGTTACGGGCTGTCATGGTCCACTTTGTTGCCAGCATTGCCCTGTATGTCCCATTCTGACCGACACCATGACCATAGGTAATTGAATCACCTAAAGCGTTCCACTTTTTACCCTTCAGTTTGGGTGCTGCAAGTCCATCAGCGTAGGTCTTCGCTTCCTGAAGTTTGGCGTTTACGTAGGCAATATTTGCCAACGTATCATCGAAATATGAAAATTGGGTAATTGAATCATTCGCTCCTTTCGAATACAAAGCGCCACCAGCGAGTTTAACCGCCTGCGAGCCTTTTACAATCAGTGTTGCATCGAATAGATCAAATGTAGTTTGTGTAGTGGGAGCCGTTAGAACGACATCGACAAAAACGTGTACATAACGAGCCGATACAGTTGCATTTTTACTAGCTGTATAGGTCAAAGCGACCCCATTCGTTGGCGTGGCCGATGCCGCCCCCATTTGTCCGTCTGAGCCACTTAGATTCGTAAAATCTGTAGACGTATTAATGAACAGCCTGATGGCATTGATCCTTGTAATATTTCCGTTACGGGCAATGAGCTTGATTGACAGGGCTATGTTATCGCCAGCCGTCCACGAAATTGCATTCGTGTCAAAGATAAACGTGGCCTGAACTAAGGTGGCATTGACTGAATTACCGACTCCAACTATCCGATAGCCATCGACTGCCGTTAAGCTTTTTATCGCTGCAATCTGCGTATCGGTATAGGTATTGGCTTCTGCTTTTTTGGTGTCTGCATAGCTCGTTGTCGCCAGTGGAGTGCCAAATGAAGTCGTAGCGGTATTGGTATCCCCTGCATTTGGAGAAAACAGCATTGACCCCGGCAAACGTACTGCTTGACTACCCGCCAATGTAAACGCCAGATCATAGACTACCACGTCACTGCTTAGTGTACCGTTATTTAAAAGCAAGTCCAGTACAATATGGACATAACTGGTTTGAGCAGTATTAATAACACCCGAAACAGTGTAGGTCACAGACTGGTTGAGAGTAACCGCTGTCACAGAACCGAATTGCCCCTGCGTTCCCGACTGGTCGTTAACCGCAGAACCATTATTCCAGAATGTTCTAATGCGTTGAGTACTTAGAATGTTAGCCGACTTACTATAGATTTTACAGGAGAAGGTAAATGAAGCACCTGAAGCCCACGCAATAGCCGATAGGTTAAAAGCGAACCACGGCTGAATTAACGTATTATTGGCCGTATTGCCTTTCGCGCTAATTGCAAACCCATCGATCACAGGCGGGTTCACCAACATCGAAATCTGATTATCCGTATAGGCTTGTGACGTTGAAATAGCTTCCGTCTTCTTCGTCATCGCAAACGCCTGAGTTGCGGCCGGTTCAGTCAATGTAGAGACCGCAGTTACTACATCGCCCGATACAGGTGTGTAAATCACCATTCCGCCCGGTACTCTTGGCGCTGAAATGCCATTCACTTTTAGGCTAATGTCATAGATCAATACTTCACCTACGACAACGGTATCCGGCATTACAAAGTCGAAATAGCAGTGTATATAATTCTGCTTAGCAATGTTCCAGACTTTGGTATTGCTATAAGCTGTTAATACACCGTTCGCTAAGGAAGCTGAGCTATTACCCGCCGAAAGCGTTCCTGTTATATTGCTAATCGCGGACTGGTCATTGACGTAATAGCGCATCGAAACGCCTGTGATATTGGCATTTTTGGCTTTAATCTTGGCTTCAAAAATAAACGTAGCGCCCGATGCCCAGGCTATCGACGTAAGATCGAAGGCGACACAAGGCTGCAATACGGTATTGGGTAACTTCGCTTTACCTACAACATTATAGCCGTCAATTGTGGCAGGGGAAAACACAGCCGCAATTGCATTATCAGTGGCCGTATTTATTTTGGATGCTAATGCCTGATCCAGTTTAGGCTCTGTTACCGTTCCATCGCCCACTGAAGCTGCGACACGATACCACTGCGCCCCCGCTTTCTTAATCCGATCCCCGATCGAGAAAGCCTGTCCGGACGCGAAATTATTCCCCGCAAACGTAGCGTTACCTGCCACCGTTACGTCGTAGTAACCACCTGTAGCCACCGCACTGGCATCAGCCGTCAACGCAGGCGAATTCGTAGATGCATTCCAGGGGCCAATGCGTACACCTTCCTGAACAGACGACAGTGCATTCAGTGCCGTCTGCGCCGACGTAGCGGCTTCTCCTGCTTTTGTTGTCGCTTCTGCTGCTTTATTGGTTGCGGTCGTAGCCGCCGTGGAAGCGGTCTGTTGTTTGGTCGTGACGTCGGTTTGAATGCCATCGATCGTGGTTTTGATGGCATCGATCTGGCCCTTAGCCGTGTCGACGGCTTGTTTGGCGGTATCTACCTGCCCCTTCGCTACGTCGACGGCTTGTTTCGCGGTATCGACGGCCTGCTTCGCTGTTGCTACCTGACCGGCCTTGGTCGCTACGTCTTGCTGTGATGCATCAATCAGCCCCTTCGTGGTGTTGATATCCGTCTGAACCGCCGTTACGTCCGCTAGTGCGTTACCAATTCCGGTCGCATGCTGAGCCGCCAGTTCCTCTGAAGCAGCTGCGGCCTGGGCTGAACTCGACGCATTTTCTTCCGAAATACTAGCTTCTATAGCAGCTTGACTAGCTGTTGATGCGGACGTAGCAGCTGCTACTTGAGATTCGAAGGCAGCGTCTTTGGCTTGAATAGCCTCGTCCTTATCTGCCCGGACCTGGTTGGCATAAAAAGCTGCGATCGAGGCTGAGGGTGTCGCATCCACATCAATGCGAAGCACCTGCTTTGTTTCGGAAATCTGGACGTTCAATCCGGTGGCGTCCACCAGGCTACGAATACTACCTGTAGGAATAATCTCCAGCTTGGCTATACCGATCCGCCAGTCGGGTTCATCGGCATAATCAAACAACAGTCCTAGCGTGTACAGATCAGGAGCCAGATTAGGGAGTAAACCACCGATCGAGCCTTCATCCTCATCGGCAATTACTAGCGGCACAGTGGCAATGATGCGGCCAACGTCAGAGAGTCTGATTTCGGCTTTAATCGATAAAGAACTAGAAGGCAGGAGCAATTCGCCAGCATGACTCAGTATAAAACTAAGCAGATTAGAATTGCCCTGGCGATAGGTTACGGTGGGTGCTTTTGTGCTGATCATTGTTTTAGTTACTAGGATTGTTTACGCCGAAATACGATAGCTCCCAGTTTTCCTGGGGGATCACTGACCCATCCAGCCAGCTGGGTTTATAGCTGAGCTTATACTGCTGAATGATGTTGTTCCAGGCACCATTCGAGCCCGTATTGATCTCGTAAGTGTGGAACTGGCCATCCGGGATGACATTGAAAAGAAAGTACTGCTGATCTTCCGGGAGCCCCTCTAAAAACCGAGCCGCCATTTCGTTTGGCTTGCTGGAATCCAAACCGCCCTCACGCTGACCGTTCTTTCTAAACTGGAGCGCCAGCTGCGTCTGCGATCCCGAATACTTCATCCGGATATAGATTTTGGAACGTCCGCTGCCCGGTGAATAACGACCGGACTAACGACGTACGAACGCCGGGCCGTTGGGGTCTGGGGAGGCTGAGCGCCCTGATCGGCACTGGGCACCATAACGGTTTTCCAGCCGTCAGAGGCAAATGGCTCCCGCTGATCAGTTCCTTTGGCAATATTCCAATCGTTACGGCCATTGGCCGCTGTAAAGCGGAAATCCGGTACGTTACCGTAGCGTTTCGGCTTACTGTTGGCCCAGGCCCGGCCCTCCTCGAAATTGTCCGTCACGTAGAAGCCGTACTGGTGATACCAGGTACCCTGCGGATCGACGTGGATCTGGTTCGACAGAGCGCAGTACGTATTGGCATTGGCCTCTTCGCCCCATTCATTCGGGTGCTCAGGAACATAAACAGCCGTTGTGAGCTTGGCCAGTTTGTCGGTCCAGGCAAAGATGTGGTGGCCAGCCTGATCATACTCCACAGCGGCAAACGGCTGAGTGATATTGAAGGCCGTCTGCTGGAAGGAGGTCGTACTGTTTTCCTTGGTAGTCGTGGTGGTAATACTACCATCGGCCCGGATGCTGTAACGCATGTTGGTCTGGTGGCCGGGTACCATGAAGTTGGGGAACTCCTGGATATCGGCATCGTAAAAGCCCAGATCCGTCCGGTTAAAGGTAACCCGCACCTGTACATCGACACCCTTATTTTCCAGTAGTATCCAGCGTTCAATCCAGGCCTCCAGCAACCGCGAATCACGTGCTCCCTCGACATTCGTCGATTTGCCGTGTGGCCACGATAAGGTATGCGTTTTGGTATAAATACGCTCCTTGCCGTCATTGCCCGTCACCAGGCCAAAGGCTTCAACGGGCGATCCGTGATGGCCGTCGTCACCCACCAAGGCGGGGTTCCAGCCAATGCCGGGCCAGCTGGTACCAGCCGAGAAGTTTTTCGGTCCACCGTAAATAAATATCTCCGACTCCCGACCGTGATCGTGAAAGTTAACCAGATCACGGCCCGTGGCCTTGTCAGTGATCTGAATAGCGCCCCCGTAGGTGCTGCGTACCTCGATCTTGATAAACTGGTTTTCCCGAACAATTGTCGGCCCCACTAAGTGGCCATTGATGACCTTGCTGTTGTAATTAGGCCAGGGAGCCACACCCTCGACGGTAGGGTAATTGTAGGTGTAAAACGGTGGCGGGGTGCCGGTGCCCGGATTGGTGATACTGTTAGCCGGAATAACGGCCCAGATCGCATCAGCAATGCGCTGCATGCCGTTGTCGTTGGGGTGCATGTTAACACCTTCGTCGAGCGAACCATCCGGCTTTTTATAGATACCCCAGGCGTAATACGGATTCGATGGATCGTTGGAGTAAGTCCACATCGACGCCAGGCTAGACGCGTACGGATACCCTCGCTGAGCCGCTGCCTGCGCGATCGCATTAGTCACCTCCGTTTGTCCCCACACCGAAGGCGTGAGTACGATTTTACAGTTGGGAGACTGCGCTTTCAGTCGATCAATCAGCGCCAGATAGTAGGCCAGAAAGTTGTGGGTCGGATCGCCTACGTTCTCAGCCAGGCGAACGATAATCAAATCAGGCTTCCAGGCAGCTACGGCGTCGAATTTCGACAGGTCAGTGGTCCAATAGGCCGATTCCCAAACCGGGCCAGTGGCATCGTTTATCTGATTGCCCGTTTCACTGGAAAAATCCGCGAACGTCCGCACCTGCACGTTCTGGTTCTGCGTACGTAGCTTATCGGTCAGAATGTGCACGAAATCCTTCTCGGGAGCCGTGGCCGCCATACCTCTGCCCAGACCAGGCCAGTTGATTCGGGGAGCGGGATGAAACGCAATCGAATTACCGACGACTAAGACCCGGTTATAGGCCAGTATCTGCCCACACGTATTGACGGTTATAACGGCCGTCGCATCTTTTGAGCAGCTCGTGCTGGCCTTGGTTGCTGTTACCTTGTAGGAATACGTACCCAGCGAGGCCTGTTGCACGGTGATCGACGCGCCGGTCGCCGTAAACCCGTTTGGCCCCGTCCAGCTGTAGGTTAGGCCGGAGGCTCCAGTTCCGGACGCTGACGCCGTGATGGTGGCCGGTGTGTTACAGGCCAGCGTCGGACTGTTTACCGAAATAGAGAAATCACAACCCCCGCCCCCGCTCGATGCCTGGAAGAGCTGAACGTTCGACGCGTTAACGGCGGGTGTAAACGTCGTGGTGTAGGTCGATCCGTCTGATTTGCGTTTGTAGGTCAGTTTAAGCGGTGGCGCGTTGGCAAAGTTGACCTGCCACTGGTACACATTGCCAGCCAAAGTAGCGTGATCATAAAACGTCTGATTGTTAATCGGTACGTTATCGGGGTTGGTTAACGAAAACGCCTGCCCATCCTGCCGTTCGAACTTCAGCAGCATATCTTCGCCGGTTGCCCGAACGCTCAGGAGTGACCCATTATAATCATACCAGGATGATGCCAACTGGGGAGTCGTTGTACAGTTAGCCGAGCAGGGCGATGTACTGAGAAACGGAGCCCCAACCGCAATGACGGGTCTTTCACCGCATGGGCAGGTAATGGTGGCCGCAATTTCACGACGCGCCACAGCCGCCGTAAAGCTGTTTAGCCCCGAGGTCGTACGTTGATAAACCAGCGTATCTCGAGCCGCCTGAATATTATACAGGACCGGCGAAGAAGGCGAGAGCCTGACGCGAATATTCTGATACGTCTGCGCATAGCTGAGCAAACTAACCAGCGCCAATACGATTGTAAGTAGCTTTTTCATTTTAAATGGATAGGGTTTCACGGTGAGCATTCGCTTTGCAGCCCTGGACAGTCGAGGGGAATAGTTGACCGTTCGGCGCTTTGACGATGATGTTTTCCCGGTACATTTTTCCGCGGCTGGCATCGAAGGCCACGAAATCAAAAGCCGCATTTTTTACCCGGCCGTCGACGGTCGGACGTCCACGACGGGCTCCTGCGCGGTGGCGTTGGGACCATCGAAAGCAGCCGCGTGCTCCAGTACCGAAGCGCCGTCAGCGGGCGGCTCGATCCACGTTTCACTGCCCTCGAAGCGGTACGCCAACGGTGCCCAGCCGACGCCAGCGGTGCGATCGAATTGCGAGTAGTAGTAGGCCGCTTCGTAACCGGCATCGTGCCACCGCCCAGGCTCGATGTTAAAGCCGTCAGCTGATACTGGAGCCGGTGTGCCGGGTGTGTCAGGGAGCCATTCACAGGAAATTTTATTGTCGTTTTCGGGCGTTACGATGTTGACCGGAGCCATTTTCGAGGGATCGACCCCAAACCGAACCGCGATATCAAACGTGGTGTAGCCATCAGAATACAGAAACCCATTGATGAGCGCACAGCCGACCTGCCAGTCGTAGTCGACCTGGGGATGAACGCCCGTTTTAACGAAGCCAGCCGGGTTATCAATCCGGCGCATGGTGTAATGCTCGTTGTTGATCGATGACATGGGATAACCACCAATGCCTTCAATTTTTGCCCAGTCGTTATAGACCAGCGGATTGGCATTGCCACCCAGACCACCCACCTTACCCATGCCCTTGCCCATGATCTCGATACAGAATCGCTTCTGGTAGTAGGTACGCGCATAATCAGCCGTCTCCGCGTAGTTTTTTACGTTGTAGCCGACCAGATCTTCGTAGCGCGTACTGCCCAGCATCTGGTTGAAATAACCAATGCCCGATCGGGCAGCGGCCACGGACGCGTAGCGGCTCCGGAAATAGGTGTGCGTAGGAGACACCTGGGAGCCAGAGGAGGAGTGCCAGGGACCAGCAGAGCCTTGCAGACCGATCGTACAGCCGTGGTGACCATAATCGCGCCGGATAATGCCCGTCGGATTGATAGCTGGATCGGCATACATCTCTTTCCGTTTCTCGTACCACCATTTCGCCTGGTCCGAATCGGGTTGAAACGCGAAATCAGACTCGCCAAAGTCATTACCCTCCAGCGGCATAATGCCATACGTAGCGGCTACCGAGCGTACCTGGTCTCGAGTCATCAGATGCGATTGACCGTTCGCCATGCCCAGCGCATTCCGTACGTCAGTCGGATGGTGAAAACCGTGACGTACTGATAGTGGAGCCGAATAGTTCATCACAGCGATGACTCCCACCCGGCCCTTGATGGATTCGGGGGTGACGTCTTTGCGTTTCTGGACCGGGCCAAAGATTTTGTTATCGGGCAAGGCAAGAACAGGGGCATACTTTTCACCCTGATTGACCCAGGGATCACGCGAAAGCCAACTTGGTTTTGATAGGATAGGCATGATTACGAAGGGGCGTTTCCAATTAAGAGGGTAGCCGTGCCTTTGATATCGAAGGCACTTTGGAAAATGTCGTTTGAGCTGGCGATGGCTAGGAATACACTCACTTCATCGCCCGGATAGTAGTCGTAGCTACTTGAGAATGCCGAACTGGCTGGCTGGCCATCGACGAACACAAACAGGAATTTGCCGGACGGGATCGATGGCGATACGCCATTGCTGATTCGTGCCCGGCCATTCTGCCAGGAGATCACCGGAGCCAGTACCGACGGATTGGACGAGACGATCTGCGTTGTGCCAAAATCGCCCGTAACCGGAGGTGGGTTACCGCCACCGGCCACCACTAAATCGGCTTCGGAAGTCTCAAAGAAGAAGCTGCCACCGCAGCCGCGATCGTCCCAAAACATGCCAGCTAAATTGGCCGGAATAGTAGGCAGAAACAGAGCCGATAGTTGATCGACTTTCTGATTGACCGTCAAACTGGCGTTATCAAGAATGGAGGCAAACAAGGCTAACAGAGCCGCTTCATCAGCCGCGCAGTCCACACCCGCGTCAGCCTTGAGGTAGTAGAGTAACTTAGTAGTCATTACCCCATTGATTTCCTGATCCCAGGTAACAGGTATGAGTAGTCTAGCCATCGCTACAGGGTGATATGCTCTTTTGAGATGATGTTACCGCAGGCGTCCGTTCTGATCACGTAGAAGTCCGACGCACTGATTTTATTCCAGCCCCACCAGCCAGCCTCGACCGGACGACGGAAGTGTTCCTCCTCGGGGTACTGGGTCGACGGAATCCGGTTATCGTTGTAGAGAATGGCGCCAACTTCGGCGGTCGCTGATGTGCACGGATTGAAATCGAAGCCGCACACCGAGTTAGGTTCGCCCTGCGTCGGAATGATGGCGATCGCTTCCGCCCGGCTGGAAAAGACCCGTGCATATTGACCGGCCTCGTGATACTCGTAGACCGGAATTTTCGTCATCGCATCAGACTCTTCCTGAGTGAGCGTTGGATGCCCCGTACATTCGCTGGTCGGATCGACATTCTGAATCGGGATGTCCACCGTGGCCAGTACTTCTTTGGCCGAGCCGGTACCGTTGATTTGTAAGCTATCCTGTGCGAAATAGCCGACCGGCTGAATCTTCACCTTCACATCACCCGTTGGCAAGGGGAGCACTAAACTGAATGACTGGATAACTCCATCGGTTGCCGTAATCGGTACGTCGAACGGTGCTCCGTTACCGATGGTGATCCGGGCAACCGGAGCCGATGTATTGGAACGGGCGCGAAATACGGCCGGATAGTTACCCGCTGACGGCACACCAACAAGTTGATACTCGATCGTACCGTCTTTGGTGCCGTCATGGCTGTAGACCGTGCCGTTGCCTGACTGCGTTTCGGATTGTAGCGTTACGTTATAGGCCTGTGAAGCCTGACGGAAAGCCCGAAGCGTTTTGACGGTATTCTGAGCAATCGACCCCATCGCACACTTGAGCCGGGCGTTCAGGCTTTCCATGGTAACTGTCAGCCCAGAAAATGGATCAACCCATTCAAACAGATGCGGATCGGTGACAGCCTCCCAGTGATTATCCCCGGTATACTGCTGCTCCAGATGAACCAGAACACCTGTCTCGTCACCTTCAATCAAACTGGCATCCGTAATGCGATAGTTGCCGTTCGGCTCGATCACATCGGTATTATAAATCGTCAGGACAACTTCATCGTGTTTGCCCTGGTAATCGAGGGTGAGCGTTACTGTCGTCTGACTGGAAACGTCGCCAGTCGTGAGCACGCCACCCGATGACCACTGTGCTACTGCACTACTTACCCCCCGTTGGCCAAGTGCAGTAATTTCTCTCGTACTGTTATCACTGTAGTAGGCAACGCCAATAACACCATTGTAGGTGCCGTTTTCGTTATAGGCGGTCGCTGAAATGATCTTGATCGACTCCAGCGTCACGACTGGTTTTTCGATCTTCTGTGCACCGATCGTTAGGGAGGGGAGTTTGACCGTGCTGCCACCGCCACAGTTGCCAAGCTCTTTGAGTTGACAGAACAAATCAGCGACTTCTTCTGAGTCCAGCTCGACGGCTGCCTGTGCAATTAGCTTAAGCACCTCAACACGCTCTTGGCCCGTTGCCCCGTTGATTTGAGCCAAGAGACTAGGAATACTGGCTGTATTATCCTTCGGTACTCCTGTTTCATCAACAGAAACAACCGTATTGTCCTCTTTGACTTGGACAGCGGCACTAAAAGTATCTTCTTCTGATATTGAGGGGTTACGAGCATACAGCCAATACGTAGTGTTGGCACGAATCGGCTGCCCATCTTCAGGATCAATCGTAAATGATGTTGGGTATGCAATCCAGTCAGAGACATGGCCGTCGCGTTCAAGTTGGTACTCCCAACCGTTACCTGTAGCAGTGCCTCTTGGTGTAATCTTCAGGTCGCTCATTGCGGTATAATTGGGAATGGGACTTTGACTCGTGCAATCGCCAGAACGCGACCTAATACAGTATTTCCCCTGGACACCTCAGCAATCAGCTGATAGCGTTTATCGTTGGGGTCCAAAGGAGTTAAATGGCTTGGTAAAGCCGTTCCGGTAAGGCTGAAAGGCGAACCTTTAGCGAGTAGTTTTATAGCCGGATCGATCTTAATTTGACGTGGATTTGTCGCTACAGGATTGCCAGCTTCGTCGTTATCAATAGGAATAGAACCGTCGGGTGTTTCCCAACTCTTTTCCACTGGTTTACCCGGATCAGCTGACAGCATTTCTACAGCCGTAATTGAGTAGATACCAGACTGAACTTTCCAGTTATAGTTGGTTTGACAAAAAGGGACCGGTTGATCTCCATTTAAGATATCATCAAAAAGCAAAACACTTAAAATGCCATAGGGCAACCTTCCGACTAACTCACCTTCCCAAACACGTGCAGAAGTAAGAACTTGCTTCGACCTCTCTTCTAAAGCCCATTGGGATAGCACCTTATTGGGTGTTGTTTGAATATCTGCATCTGGGCGAAACCAACTGGTAGTAGGAATCTCCCGCCTGATATTTAAAGAATGACCCTAGCCGTTCAGAAGGAACAGCTGCTACAGGAACGTCTCCATATTTAAATGTAACACTAGGTTCTGGTCGTTTTTTCTTTTCAGTCTGACGCTTCATCAGTGTTATGCTCATCCAAATCAGCGTGTTAACCACTTCCAAACGAAGATCTGCGTAGTCAATCCATGGCCGTGGTCGGTTGTTTGGCCATCTAAAGCTTCTGCAACACTTACCCCAACGTATATTTCCCGAACATTGCTGATCGGGTCCATATTAAGGTTTATATCACACCAGCCGGCTTTAGGTATTTGCTTACTGGTTACAGGATCTGTGTACACATTTTGCAATGTGATCATAATCATATCCCGTTTCTTAGGATTGAGCGTCCAACTTCCGGACTTGCTTAATACCCATTGGCCGCCAACGCTAGGATCAGTGGGTATTGCCGTAATCCACAGCATGGCCGAGCGTACATTATTCAGCCGGAAACGACCCTTAAAAGCAAGAGTTAGTTTCTTGGTTTTAGAATTAGCTGGCAGCGGTATTCGTTGCGTTAGTGTCCGAAACTCGTCAGTAACATCGTTAGTACCGGCCCCGTATATACGTAACCTGATTGGGTCGTCTTCAGTACCATCGCCCATGCATTCCGGCGTATCGGTCGGGTGCGTCTGATTTGTCCAGCCGGTTGGTAGCTTATTGCTACCATATTGACTAAAGTCACCATTGGTCAGTCGATTTAGGTAGCCACCAAAATCTTGACGTACGGCTAACGACGGCGCTGTTGGCAACCCCCATAATTCAGCCCCCGTCAATGCACGGACATTGCGATCTTTTCCAACACGAACGGTCAAGTTTTGCGGAACCACCGCCCCCGAATGAAATCAGGGTTGTACCGGCGAGTCATTACCGTTCTGGCGTTTCCACTCCATACGTCCCACCCGCCCGAAATTTCTATTGTTCTCGCTATAAACCAGTCACCATCTACCTGGGTAATTCGACAATCGAAACAAGACAGCAGATCTGCGATAGCTTTGTAAGCCGAAATTGTCTGATTGCTTGTAACTAAACCTTCAGCGCGTAATCGGACGCGATCCAATGGATCTTTAGATTGATTTGCCTTACCATTTACAATGGCCCCTGTCGCTACATCTTGTGTTTCGTATAGGTTTACAGCTGTAGTGATTGGCAAATTGAGGCTGGTAAGAGCTAAAGCATTTTTGATTGCCTCCATTACGGTCGGCATACCAGTCAGCCGTTTTCCTGAACCATCCAAAAGCAGTCTGTCCTTAAGGATAGATAGACCACAGGCAGCATTAACCGTAATTGGATAAGGCTTTACGGTATACTGCTCTTTAATGTCAGTCGACTGTAGCCAACCAGCAAAAAGCAAACGAGAAATGCCGTTGCCCTCTTTATACTCAACAGTTACTTGAACCTGCTGATCTTCATTTACCAACAAAGCTTGTGCATCCCAAAAGGATTCAGCCGCAAAGCGGAACGTAGCTTTATGAGGTAGGATAACCCCGAATATATTCTCTTCAGAACTCTCAACATCAAACTCTAAGGGCTCAACCGCTGGAGTTAAGTTGGAAACAGAGCCAGAATAATCTGGAAAACGAAACCGCATGGTATATGTCCGAACAGCATAACCCAACGATGGCAGATTAACACCATCTGAAAACTCACAGCGAAAACGTTCTGCTAATCCTGCCATGGCTAATCGTCGTTTCCGTAGGTTTTTGAGGTTCTACCTTCGCGGTGAATAATTCCGACTAAGTCCTGACCTTTGGCGCGTAATTCTATAAAATCTGGGAATCCATCAGAAGTCGAAGTTTCTCGTTTCATAAGCTTATGAAATGAGCCATTGGAAGATGGAGATTCTATTTTTCCGAATTGGCTTAGATCAACAGGGTTTTTTATTTTATCAAACAATCCCATATTCATCAATCCTTTGGCAATAAGGTTAGTACCTTTCGTTACAGGAGCAACCAATTCACCACCACCAGAGCGAGCTTTTGCACTTTCCCCTACACGGATAAAAGATTCACCGGTAAATAGGCCACCGTTCTCGTACGAGCCACCAAAAGCTGTGCTGGCTTTCTTATTCATACTTGCGGATAGTGCAGCGCCTAATGCGACTAAAGCAACACCCGCTAAAATTGCGGTTGCGGGTGTTTTAGCAAAGTTTTGCATTGCAATTCCAGCTGTGCCGAAAGCAATCATAGCCTGACCCATACTTTTAGCTAATCCGGAAATAACGCCCATAATCATATTAGGAATTTCGGACATATCGGCAACACCGGCAATCATGTTTCCTACCAGCTCCCCAATACCTACTAGTGCAGCCTGAGCAGCTTGCTGTAATGATTGGGTTAGAGATTGATTCAGGTCGCTTAAAGCTTCTTTGAATGGTTTGGATAGTTCTTTTTTAACTTTCTGAGCCTGCTCAAGAAACTTGTCCAAATTAGGCAGCTTTGGTTCGCCAACATCTGCTTTACTGAACTTATTAAGACTCTTCCACATGTTCTGTATACCCTGAACACGCTCACGAATCTTCTCATAGGCAAAAGCAATAGCATTTGCTCCGACAACAGGCCCAAAAGAATTTGGGTCAATCGATTTATTTCGCTCAAATTCCTTGCCCTTCAATGATGGCGTTAACTCCTTTAACCGGCTAGGATCAATCTCCACCTTATTCAGCGACTCGACAGCCTGTTCAGCTTTCTTTACCTCATTAGTCCATGTTTGAAGGTTGTTAATTAACTCTTCCGGTATGGCCAGCTTTGGATTTAGAGCAGCGAAATCTTCAATGGCTTTTTTAGCTGCCGCTTCCCGTTCCTTTAAATAATCGATAAAGCTGTGATCAACCTCTTTGCCTGATTTATCACCCAACTCACCAGGGCGATTTTTACCCATAGCCCCCTGTTTGCCACCAAAATTGAAGCCTTCAAACAGGTCAAACTTAGGTGCATCAATCTTGTACTTCGACTGGTTGATCTTATTCTGAACGTCCTTCAGTTTGTTTTCAACTGCGGCCGCCATATCGGTAGCGCCAATAGCTGACAATCCTTTGGCAACTAACTGCATCACAACAGAAATACCCGCCCCAATTACCGAGACAAGTCCATTGGCGAAATATTTACCTGCATTGATTAGATGGGTAAACATGCTATCCCAGTCCCCCTGGAATAGGTTTACGAACGCACCAACGATTGACGTAATAAAACCTAGCGTATTTTGAACAACCGATTTTAAGCCGTCCCACAATCCAGTATCAACCAGGAACTTCTTAACCTTGTCCCAGTGCATTATAATAAGCGTAGCTGCAGCTGCTATAGCCGCAACTAGAATACCGACTGGTCCTGTAAAGGCGACCATAGCAATACGTACAGCGGCTAGTCCAGCTTTCAACGCAGGAAGTACACTGGTCGTAAAGAAACCGATACCAGCAATTAAAGGAGGCAATGCAACGGCCAGCACGCCAAAACCACCAACTAAGGCTTGTGTCGTAGCGGGTAGATTAGCGAATTTGTCAACCAGGTTAGTTATTGCCCCACCAACTGAATTAAGAAGCCCCTCAATATTGAGCGCCTTGAAGATGATATTGCCTACTTTATCAAGATTGCGGGTTGTGCCATCGGTAAAGTTCTCGATGGCGTTTTTAGCACCCCCGGACGCTTTAGGTAGTTTTTCTAATCCATTTAAAATTGTTTCCATCAGCTGACGAGAGCTGATATTTAGTTTCTTGAAATCGTCGCTACGTGACGTGCCAAATGCTTCGTTCAATATAGGCGTGACCTGTGGAATAGCATCTTTGATAATGTTGAGGTCTTCACCTAACGGGAAAGGCGTATTGGCTAATTGCTGGATACCATACAGGGCCCTGTCAAACTCAACCTTCCCTTTACCAACCAAGGCTACGGCATTACCATAAGCCTGTAAGGTACGTTGAGACACCTTGGCCGCATTATCGATGCCGTAGATTGAGTTCAGGACAGTACGTAAGCGAATGTCACCCTGAATCGTTTCTTTCATCCCTAAGCCAGGTAGCTCAGCGATTTTGTTAAGCATATTAAGCCGATTCTGCAAAGCGCCAGCATCTTTCTCTAACGTAGCCAAGCCTCGTCTGAGCGAATCCAGATCTTCAAAGGCGGAAAGGGAGCTTTTGGCTAGTGCAGCTAACGGCACAGATAAGCCTATACTAATTGCTTGTCCAGCACTTTGAGCCTGTGCGGCAAAATTACCAATGGCTCTAGCTGCCCCCGTAAAGGTTTGAGTGTTGAAAGCCCGTGAAAACGAACTGGCAGCTGTTGACGCAAACGACCGCAGTTGAGCAGAAGCTTGCACCATGGCAGCCTGAAAGCGGCTGATATTTGCGGTTAGCTCAACGTTTAATATACGATCCATCAGGCTTTACCCTCAATTCGTTTTAAGTGGGGAAACGTATTTGCCAGAATCTCCATCATGACCGACGGAGGAATGAAATGGTCTTTTGGCTTGGATTCTTCGTCACCATCAAGCGGCATGTATTCTTCAGCCGTTTTTCGGTCTTTCTTTTCTACGTTGATGTTGTAGACCAGCGAGTTGATAGCCCTGGTATGCCGCCACCGTTCAATTCGCCTATCCTTTGCTCCTTGCAACAAAGCGCATAACTCAGCATGTGTCAGGTTATAATAGGCATCAGGCAGAATCTGCAGTTGACGTAGTGCGATCTGCTTAAGTTTGGCGAACGTTATTGGGTCGGTCTTATCGTCGCTTTCGGCTTTTTTTTAGTACCAGCTGGCTCAGACCCTAAATCCAAAACTTCAAGAATCTTATCAATGCCGACCTGATCAATCCAGTCAGCAGCTGAATATTCTGTAAAGTTGAAAGGCTTATTCTGAGCTAAAGCGGCAAACTGAGCAGCGGCAAAAAGGAGTTTCCGGATAATGCCGATATACTCGAATGTGACGACAATATCACCTTTTTCATTTTTGACAGGATCAAGCTTACCAACAGCTTCATCGACTGTATTTACTCCAATCAGGGAGCCAAATAACTCTAAAGCACCAATGCCGAACTTTAACTCGACTAGTTCCATCAGCCAACTTTACAGCCTTATAACCAGCTATTTTATTCATTGTAGTAGATTACGCCGGGCCTTTCTGAACTAGAAGGCCCGGCTATTTACGGTTACGATGGATTACGGAGCGACCTCGGCGGCACCGCCGACGGCACCGTCAGATATTAGTGTGAAACTCACAGTTGCCCCTTGCTCAGTAGGTGCATCTGAGGTGAGTTTGGTTAAGTGAAACTTCCCTGTTAATGAAAAGTCCCCAACTACTTCTGTTGAGAATTCGCAGTCGACAGAAGTAGTACCATTAAAAATGGCGTATAACTGTGCAAAGGATATATGCCCTGCCGACGGCGTATAATTTATAAAGGCTTCACATTGTATTTCACCAGATTTGAAAGATGAAATACGATTTCGCCATGCGCCAGAATCTTTACTGGTTGTTTCAAAAGTATCCTTAGTCAAATCTAAAGAGGTTTTAGTCTCCTCAGATATCAAAAGCCCAGATGGTGCACCAGTAGGTTTGACTTTTAATCGTAGTATTGAACCGTTAATGGCCATGATTACTGTACAATAAAGTGAGTTACGGTAATAAGCTTGCGTACAATAGTGCCATGTTCAGTTTCCATATTCAGATCTCGAATGGCTGTGATCGTCGTCGTGATAACTTTGAATCCTGGAATGGCAATCACTGAAGCGCTTGGTGCTGGTTTCAGTGAACTAGTAATTAGGTTGGCAATATCAGAGGCTGGTTTTCTACTCCAATTGTTTCCTGAGAACTCAGTGACAACATCCAAAGTAATTTCGCCTTGAAGCCCAAACTTGTCTTTCGTATTGGCAGAAACGGCAATCCAAGGTCCTAAAATGACGTAAGGCTTTACAGCATAGTCAGGAGCTTGCACGCTGTAAACGGCTACATCCGAACCTTCATAAGAGAGGTCGGATAGCAAACTGAAATAGGCCTTTTGTAGCTCGAAACCAGCATCAATCATCGTAGAATTCGCTTAAGCATTTCATCCATTGCCCTGTAGTACTTTTCGCCGTTAATCAAAAAGGCAGGTATCAGATAGGGTCTGGCCGGTAGGTTAATTTCTTTCTTTCCCTGTCCCTTGTACAGAATAGCCAGGTCTTCAAATCCAGCTGGTACAGATACAAGTGAACCCGTACCGAATTCAACCCAGGGTGCATAAGGGACCGAAAACGAAACCTTTGCACCTAATCCTTTTTTGGTAGCTTCGTAAAAACCTGACTGCTTAAGCTTACCCAAGTCAACCGGTGCATTTTCGACGGCTTCAGCTTCAGTTAATCGTCCGTAGGTTTCGGTCAGTTGAATGGTTTCACGTTCGGCTTCTTTGGGGAGCCTTGAAAACTCCCTTAACAGATCGTTGACCCCAGTAACCCGACCGTTCATATTTGGACAGCGATAACGATACGAACCAAATTTTTGAAGTCCTCTGCTACGTCTGGACTTTGCAGCTTGAATCTCTGCTCTTTCCAGATCAGGATATCTCCAGCTAAAAGCGGTACCATATCCTTACGTTTCCAGAATTTGGCCTGTACGGCGCGATTGAGTTTCTGTTGAAGCTGATCTAACTGCTGAGGTGCTTTAACTTCTTTCACCTCAGCTAGGCCACACATCAGTTCTGTTTCACCTGAACTGGTTCGACCTCCAGCACCGTCAGAGACACCTCCAATACGTACTATTCGGATTTTATCTCGTGGTGTCATGATGCCCAATTAAAACGACGTGCCCGACGTGCTGACTCCTTCCAGCTACCTGGCTTAACAGTTCTGTCTAAACCAGAGTACTCCACAATGGCCAGTACTACCGCTGTAGCTAAAGCGCCGGGAAGTGAATCGTAGTCCGTATAACCACACTCAACCGTCAATTTTCCGCCCGTTGGCCAGTTCGCTGTTAAACGTCCATCTTCATCGACAGAACCGCCAGCGTCGATATCTGTAACGCTAATGATAGGTCCATATGGCAAATTGATGGTTTCAGTCAGGATTGACCACGACATGCGCCGTGTCTGCTTACCGATAGCCTGACCTGTGAAGCGTTCAACATCGTCGATAGCTCTAACTACCCAATCTCGTAACGCATCGTCATAATCATCAATATCCAAATGCAGAAGCTGCTTAGCCTTTTCATCGAATTTGAAAGAGCCAGGCACTTCCCTGCTTTGAACCCTGATGATTAATCCTGATTGCATTTTATTGGAGATTTTCGGTAGTTACTACATCGCCTTTCTTCCTGCGACCAGTTGCGCCTTTATCGGTTTTGTCGTCAGAACCTTCAGCTTCTTCGTCGGTTTTATCCTCCGACTCATCGGCTTCAACTTCTTCGGCTAGTTCACGCTCAATAAGCGATTTCGCTACGTCGTCGGTTGTGGCAAATTTTTCGCCCGTTTCTACGTGGCCATAGTCACCAGTAAGGGGCTGTTTAGCAATTAAAGTCTTCATATAGAGTTATGGCGTTTTGAAGCTTATAAGGGAAAGTGGAGCCATAGACCCCACTTTCGACGCTAATACACTTCTTCCTGAAATCCTTAAACAGTCTTGATGAGCAGTTTACCGGCCGTGAAAGTCGACTTAACGAATCCTTTCAGGTCAGGCGTTTTGATGAACGAAACAGCCCGTAGTGATGCTGTGATGGTCGTACGATCGGTCAGCGCGTCATCTTCGTTTTGCTCGAAGAAACGTAGTGTCAGATTCCGCTTGATACGTAGTTTGAACAGGCTTGGGTTACAAACCAGTACAGCACCCGAACCGAAACGGTTGGTTTTGATGACACGTAAACCAGCAATCTGCATGCCCGTTACCGACACGAAAGGAGGGATGATATACTGACCGTTGTTGTCTTTTACAACGTTCATGTTAGCGAAAGCAGCCGCTCCAAGCACAACGTGCGTAGGAATGTAGTTTGCCAACTCAACCTGTAAGGCCATTGCCTGAATCAGATCGAAGTTGTTCGGATTCGCCAACGTATCGAAATCAGCAGGCTTAGCGAAAGCTGTAGCCTGAGTCATAATTCCATTGTGGTTTTCACCTGTACCATCGCCAGAGATAATCTGGTTTTCCAGTACGTTCCGCATACCAGCAGGACCAGTGAGCAGTTCAGATTCGATTTCAGACAGGATGAAATCAACATCCTCCTGCATCTCTTCTGTGATTTTGGTGTAAACAGCTGTTTTGCGGCTGTTAGCGCTCTTTTTGGTGTACGTTGCCGATAACTGTGGGTATTTGGTGTTTTCCGCAACCTGACCAGCGCCACCTTCAACAGCTACACGCTCATTCCAGAAAACCGTATGCGATGAGGTTGAACCAACATCGATCAGGTCTTGAATAAAGAACGGCGCGTTTGGATCCTTCGCTACACCTGGCTCCATTTCGAAAGCACGTAGCAACGTAGCATTAGAACCGGTCAGCGAGTAACCTGTAGTTTGGATAGAAACTGCTTTTAAGTCAATATCAAGGCCTTTTTTAGTGTCACCATGTGGGGCACTTTTGGCAGCTTTGATAAACTCAGGCGTAACGGTTTCTTCGATCGTTTGAGAAAGCGACTTCTTTTCGATCTGAGAATCTTTGATACGGTCTTTGACCTTTTGGATTTCATCCAGCTGGAGCAATACGTAACCGGAACGAAGTATTGCCAGGT
>JBAMBA010000060.1:0-12514 GCA_037043685.1 Drosophila hawaiiensis
AGCGTTCAGTTGTGTACTCGCGAAGCCGAAGCGCGGCGCGGCGGAGTCGATGACGGCGGACAGGCCGGAGAGGCCGGCGAAGCCGATGGTGCCGTAGCCGGCGATGGCGTATTTGCCGGAGGCGGTGGTGTCGATGACGAGGCCGAGAACGATGTCGGTGATCTTGAGGCCGACCGCCGAGGCGTTGAGCGTGCCGTCGGAGTTCTTGTAGGGGCCGGAGCCGATGAAGATGGTGGAGTTGGCGGCGAAGACGCTGAACTTGCCGGCGGTGCGGGTGAAGACGAGGTCACCGTAGAACTCGAAGATGTTGACGACGGAGAGGCGGCTGTTGATGGCCGAGAACCGGAGGAAGCTGATGTTGTTGGCGGCGACTTCGGAGGCGGTGAACTTGAGGACGACGGTCTCGTTGTCCAAGGTGAAGGTCTGGTCGAACGCCGCGCCGGATTCGTTGATGCGGAGGGTCATCACAGCGGTGATGACGAGGCCGGTGACGCCCTTGGAGAGTAACCTTGCCGGTGACGTAGCCGACTTTCTTGCCGGCGCCGTCCTTCATGAACACGCCCTTGCCTTCGACCATCTCAAGGCCGATACCGGAGCCGGAGACATTGTCGCCGACGAAGATGCGGACGTTGTTGCCGACGATGACCTGGGTGGAGCGCTCCGAGAATGGCCGTGGTGAAGCTGAAGTCGCCTTCGATCTCGAGGCCGGGAAGGTCGGATGTTCAGAACTGACGCGCTTGTAGGTGCCGGCGTCGAGCGTGACGGTGCCAAACACGCCGGTCACGGAAACGGGGGCGCCGGTGTTGTTGATCTCGAGCTTCATCGTGCCGCCGGCCTGGATCGGGCCGACGTTGGCGTTGGCGGTGAAGGAGAGCGTGCCGGCGAGGCCGGTGTTGGAGAGGACGAGGAGGCCGCGGGCGTCGGTGATGCTGATCGGCGAACCGCCGGTGCCGTCGCCGTTGAAGGAGAGGCTGACTTCGGCGGCGGAGAGGATGGTGATCGACTGGCCGGAGGCGGTGCGGACCTGCTCGAAGCCGAAGTCGCCGGTGAGGTTGAGGCCGAAGAGCGTGAGGCTGAGCGGGGTCGCGAAGACGCGGACGAACGGACCGGCGCGGAGGTTGAGCGTGTAGGTGGTGGAGCCGATCGCGAAGGTCTCGTTGACGGCGGCGGTCGTGTTGTTGAAGCGAGACCGTGAAGGTGGAGGGGTTGAGCGAGAGGCCGGGGATGCCGGTGACGCTGGCGGTGGCGGTGAACTGGGCGGCGACGCCGGCGGAGGTGACGAGGAGCGCGCCGGAGCCGTTGGTAGACGTTGACGTAGGTGCGGATGCCGTCGCCGAGCGAGGTGGAGAAGTTGGAAATCGCGACGCTTGATGATGGAGGCTCCGGTGGTGGTGGTGCCCTTGGTGAAGGAGAAGTCGCCGGCGACGCGGACGAGTCCGGCGATATCGGCCTGCAGGCCGGTCGCGGAGAAGGCGATGAACGGAGCGGCACGGCTGCCGGCGGCGGCGTTCGAGGTGGCGCTGACGCCGTCGACGGTGAGCGTGCGGGGCGTGGCGGCGTAGTTGACGCCGGTGGTGTTGTATTGGACGCGGATCGGACTGGGCGGAGACGTTGGCGAAGCCGCCGCCGGTGAGGCTGAAGGCGCCGGTGGCGTCGACCGCGATGGTGCGGTCGGAGCGGACGAGGAGCGCCAGGGTGCCGGCGGAGATGGCGACGCGGAAGTCGCCGACGGTGAGCGCGGCGGTGACTTCGGTCGCGACGACGACGATCTCGTCGCCGATCTTCTTGAACTTGAAGTTGCCGCCGAAGGTGACGAAGTCGCCGATCGAGAAGTTAAGCAGGCCGGAGAGACCAAAGAAGTTGGTCATGCCGGGCAGGCTGAAATCGAGGTTCAGGTTGAGGCTCGGGCAGGCTGAGATCGAGCGTCGGGAAGGAGATCGTCGGCAGGCTGATCGAGGGCAGCGAGGCTGAGGATATTAAAGTTCGGCAGGCTGAGGCTCGGCAGGGAGTCGCCGAGGTCGGGCAGCGTGAGGTTCGGCAGCGAGATGTTGGGCAGGGAGAAATTCGGGAGGTTGATCGCCGGCAGATTGAGGCTGGGCAGATGTGAAGCGTCGGGAGGGTGATGCCGGGCAGCGAGATCGTCGGCAGGGTGAACGTCGGCAGGCCGAGGGAAGGCAGGCTCGGGAGGTTCAGGTCGATGTAGGGGAACAGACCGAAGCTCACGCTGATGCTCGGGATGTTGAGCGTGAACGGAACGACGAAGAGGTTGAAGTTAAAGGTGAAGTTGAGCGGGACGAAGCCGAGGTTGCCCACGAGCGGGGTGACGCCGTCGGCCTCGGTGAGGGCGATGCCGCCGATGTTGAAGGAGCCCGCGGCGGCGGTCTTGCCGCCGATGCTGGCGACCACGAAGGCGCCGGTGATGCCGCTGAGGGTGAGCTTGGCGCCGCCGAGGGCCGAGCCGACGGGTGATCGAGGTGGAGGTGTCGATGACCGAGATGAGGAACGCGCCGGTGGTGACGCCGAGGGCGGTGATCTCGACCTTGGTGATGCCGAAGCGACCGTTGAGCTGGAAGGCGACGGGACCGGCGGCAAGCGTGATGGCGAGAGATCGGCGGAGACGGCGAAGAAGTTGCGGTGCTGCGCCGCGCTGTAGTCGAAGTAGTAGTAGCCGATCGTGGTCTTGATGCCGACGCCGGTGGTGTTGAAGCCGATGACGGCGTTGGAGGCGGAGATGTCGACGCCGGGGATGGAGGAGCCGTCGGCCTGGGTGAGGACGAGGGCGCCGATGCGGAGGAAGCCGGCCACGCCGTCGTTGCGGATGAGGAACGCGCCGCGGATGCCGGCGGCGGTGACGCGGGCGCCCGCGGAGGCGGTGCCGGCGAGGATGCTGGTGGCGGCGTCCTGAATGGTGACTTGGAAGACGGTGTTCGGGATCGAGTTGATCGTGAGTGACGACGCGCTCGACCAGGAAGCCGCCGACGAGGGAGACCGCGCCGATCGGCGTGGTGAGGTTGAAGGTCAGGTAGCCGCCGACCGCGAAGAACTGGTGCTGAGCGGTCGGTGGTGTAGGCGAAGCTGCGGACTTCGGAGGAGGCGCTGACGGCGCGACCGGTGGTGTTGAACTGGAGGAAGGCCGTTGTTGACGGAGACCGTGACGCTGGAGACGCCGGTGAGCGCTGATGCCGCCGACGGTGAAGTCGCCGGCGACGCCGTCGGTAGTGACGAACGAGGATGCCGGTGATGCCCGTTGAGGCCGAGGGTGACGCTCGTGGCGGTGACGCTGGTGGAGGCGTTGCTCGCGGTGATGACGATGCGGGAGGTGGAGACGCCGTTGACCGTGAGGACCGAGCGCTCGAAGGAGAAGGTGCCGTTGAGCGTGGCGGCGACGCGAGCCGACCGAGAGGCGCGATCGCTGACGGTGCCGGAGACGGCGATGAAGTCGCGCTTGGCGGCGCCGGTGAAGGCGAAGGTCGTGGAGCCGATCGTGGCCGAGGCGTCGGCGCCGGTGGTGTTGATGTCGAAGCGTCGAGCGCGGAGGCGCCGAGGGTGACGCCGGTGACGCCGGTGAGGTCGATGCGTGCCGACGGTGAGGCGGCCCGCGAGGCCGGCGGAGGTCAGGAGGAGCGCGCCGTTGATGCCGGCGACGCGAGAGCGTGACGCCGGAGGCGGTGAGGCTGGTGGCGCCGCCGGTGACGCCGAGCTTGATGACCGAGACGTTGACGTTGTTAACGCGCGTGGTGCTGCGTTCGAAGCTGAAGGTGCCGCTGAGGGCGGCGGCGAAGCCGGAGACCTGGAAGCCGAGGTTCGCGGTGCCGGTGACCGCGAAGAAGTTGAGCTTGTCGGCGGCGGTGAACGCGAAGGAGGTCGAGGACAGGTTGGCGGTGATGCCGGCGCCGGTGGTGTTGAAATCGAGGGAGACGGCGGAGAGGCCGAGGGTGAGACCGGTGACACCGGTAAGGGCGGCGGAGCCGACGGTGACGTGGCCGGCGAGACCGGTGGAGCGGACGACGATGGCGCCCGTGATGCCGGTGAAGCTGAGCGTGACGCCGGTGCCGGGGGGCCGGTCGAGAGAACCGTGCCGGCGTCGATGGCCTCGAGGATGAGGACGGTTTCGGTGACAGAGCCGACGGTGGCGGTGATCTTGGTGAAGGCGAAGGTGCCGGTGAGCGTGGCGTTGACGCCGGCGGTGCCGAGGACGACGGAGAGCGTGGTGCGGACGGCGAGGAAGTTGTGCTCGGATTCGCCGGTGAAGACCAGGTTGCCGCCCGGGAGGGAGACGTTGAGGTCGGCGCCGGTGGTGTTGATGGCGACGGCGGTGTTGGTGGCGGTGATCTCGACGCCGGTGACGCCGGTCAGCGAGATGCGACCGACGGAGAGGACGGCGGCGACGCCGCTCGGGCCGGTGAAGAGCGCCGTTGATGTCGCGGAGGGCCAGCGAGACGGAGCCGACCACGAGATCGGCGCGGGCGTCGGAGACGGAGATGAGGAGCGTGGCGGTGGAGACGCCGTTGGCGACGACGGTGCGCGAGGTGATGGAGACGGTGCCGAGGAGGCTGAGGGAGTTGGAGCCCACCGTGAGGCCGATCGTCATGGTGCCGGCGACGGAGAGGAAGTTGAACTTGTCGGCCGTGGTGTAGGCGAAGGAGACGCCGTTGACGGTGGCGGAGGCGGCGGCGCCGGTGGTGTTGAAGCCGAGGGTGACGTTGTTGGCGGCGAGCGTGATGCGGGATGTCGATGTAGGGATCGGCGGCCTCGGGGTTCAGTCGCGCCGTAGACGCGGATGGTGGAGACGCTGAGGGTGCCGGCGGCGCCGGCGGAGGTGATGAGGAAGGCGCCGTTGATGCCGGCGAGCTGGAGGTTCGGGCCGGTTTCGCCGGTGAGGATGGAGAAGGTGCCGCCGGTGACGCCGAGCGCGAAGACGGTGGGCGACGCCGTTCACGTTGAGCGTGCTGAGCTCGATCGTGGCGGTGCCGGCGAGGGTGCCGGTGATGCCGCCGAGGGTGATGCCGAACTGGGCGGTGGTCTTGAAGCGCTTGAAGCCGCCGGTGGCGAAGGCGAGCGTGATTTCCTGGTGTAGGCGCTGCCGTTGATGATCGAGGCGCTGGTGGTGTTGGCGATGTCCTTGGCGAAGGTGAACATCGTGTCGGTGAGCGTCTCGAGGACCGTGTAGGTGCCGTCCAGCACGCCATGGCCCGCGATCGTGATCTTCGAGCCGGCGGTGAGGGAGTGGGAGGTGCCGGTGACAACGGTGACGATCTTGTTGTCCACGCTGTAGCTGAGGAACGAGGCGGAAGGCGCGGAGAACACCTTGCTGGCGGCGGCGTTGGTGGTGTTGAACTCGAACACGGTCTCGGTGGCGCCGAGCGTGACGCCGGGGACGCCGGAGAGGGCGATGCCGCCGACGCGAAGGCGGCCGATCTGGCCGGCGGTGCCGGTGAAGAGGATGCCGTTGACGCCGGTGATGACGAGGGTGGCGGAGCCGGCGCGGAGTTCGAGTTCGCCGTTGGTGACGGTGACGCGGCGGAAGCTGTTGGTTCCGATCATCTCTTCGGCGGTGGAATAGGTGAAGTCGCCGGTGAGGATGAGCGCGTCGCTGATGCCGATGCGGAGGCCCTGGACGGTGACGGAGCTGCCGTTGGTGGCGACGCTGATGGTGAGCGTGCGGGTGCCGATGGTGATCGACTTGCCGACGGAGTCGTCGTCGACGTTGTTGGAGACGATGGTGACGCGACCGGAGACGCCGCTGGAACCGCCGGAGCCGTTCACCTCGCCCACCGTGATGGCGGCGTCGGCGGAGGCCTCGAGGGTATAGCGGCCGTTGCCGCCACCGTAGGTCACGAGGATGAACTCGCCGTTGGCGAGCGAGACGGAGTCGGTGGTGATCGAACCGCCCACGCCGGTGGCACCGAGGATGAAGACGGGCGTGGTGGCGTTCGGGTCATAGATGAGGCCGACGCCGGCGGCGGTCAGTGTCACGAATCCGCCGATGGTGATCGTCGCGGAGCTGAGGGTGAGCGTGAAGCGGCGGGTGCCGAGGTCGTAACCGCCGGTGAGCGAGCCGATCGAGATGGAGATGCCGGAGCCGAGCGTGAGGGCGACGGTGCCGGCGCTGAGGCCGATCTTGCCGGTGAGTGCGCCGCCCGTGGTGTAGTTGACGTTGGTGAGCGAGACGGACGGTTTTTCGATCTTGAGGACGCCGCCAAGAACCAAGTCGTCCGTGAAGGTGCCGGAGGCGCTGGCGATCGAGAAGCCGTTCTTGCGGATTTTCAGCCCGGTGATCTCGGCTTGGAAATCCTGAAGCGGGATCAGCGCGGCGGTGATGGTGCCGACCGCGATCAGCACCTGGTCGGCGGCGCCTTCGGGATTATAATTGAAGGTGGAGTTAAGGAACTCCGCCCTGAGGAAGTCGGGGATGAGCAGCGTGACCTTGTCCGCGACCAGGCTGAAGGCGCGGGAGGAGAGGTTGTAACTGCCCCTGAGCGCAAAACCATCGCTGTCGTTGTCGGCGAGCGTGCCGGTGAGGATGGTGCCGAAGCGGACGGCACCGCCGCCGGCGGTGATCGCGAGGTGGCCGGCGAGGGCCGGAGCGGCGCCATGGGTGTAGCTGAAGTCGGTGAGCGTGGCCTTGAGATTGGTGGCCTCGAGGACGCCGGCGATGTTCACGGTGGGGATGTCCAGCGTGGCGGCGGTGAAGGCGAAGCCGGTGCGGCGGATCTGGATTCCGGTGACGGCGATGCTGGCACCTTCGAGGACGAGGAGCGAGAGGGTCGCGGAGGAGATGGTGGCGATGACGTCGGGGGCGTTCGGATCGATGACGACGTCGGACGCGGAGAGGCGGAGGGCGTTGGCGACGGTGATTTCCAAGCCGCCGACGGTGATGGTCAGGCCGCCGAGCGCGGAGGCGGAGCCGAGGGCGAAGGTCGCGCTGATGTTCAACGCGGTGGTCGTGATGAACGACGAGCCGGGGAAGAGGCTGAGCGAGGCTGACGCGGAGGATGACGTTGCCGCTGACCTTGGTGGTGGCGGTGCGGTCGAGGAGGAAGTTGCTCACCTCGAGCTGCAGGCCGGAGAAGCTGATGAAGTTGCCGATGGAGACGGGGCCGGCGGCGTTGAGCGTGAGGGAGCTGATCGAGAAGCCGGTGCGGCGGAGGACGAAGTTGGTGATGGTGCCGGTGAGGGCGCCGAAGACCGGCGAGGTGACGGTGACGCTCGGGAGGGTCGCCATGATGGCCGAGCCCGGGGTGATCGTGAAGGGAGCGAAGTCGAGGCGGAGGGCGTCGCCGATGCGGAGGCCGAGACCGGTGACGTTGATCTTGAGGCTGGCGGCGGCGGAGAAGTCGTAGAACGCGGTGAGGCTGGTGAGCGTGGTGGTGAGGAACGCGAAGTCGGGGAAGAGGCGGGCGTTGGCGAGCGAGAGGCTGAGCGTGCCCTGCACCACCGGCGTGGCGCCGTAGGTGTAGTTGAAGTTGGAGAGCGTGAGGCCGAGGCTGGTGAAGCCGATGATGCCCGAGAGGGAGCCGTTGAGCAGGTCGGCGCTGTTGGCGGTGAGGTTGAGGCTTTCGATCGAGAAGCCCGTGGTGCGCAGGACGAAGTTGGTGAGCGTGACGGTGGGCAGACCGAACTGCGGGAAGGTCATGCTCGCGCTGGCGAGGGTCGCGAGGACGGGCTTGCCGGGCGTGAAGTCGAAGTTGGCGGCGGTGATCTCGAAGGCTTCGCCGAAGGCCGAGCTTGAAGGTGTCGAAGTGGAGCGAAGAACGAGCCGGAGGCGGCCAGGCTGCCAAAGTCGAAGCGGGCGGCGAGACCGGTGACGGTCGTGGTGATGAAGGTGCTGTTCGGGAAGAGGCTGAACGAGCCGATGGAGAGGCTGACGGCGCCGTCGATGCGGCCGAGCTGGCGGTTGATGGCGAAGCCGGTGACCTTGAGGTTGAGGCCTTGCGACGGTGGCGAAGCCGCCGAGGCTGACAGGGCCGGCGAGGGTGAGATCGATGTTGGGGATCTCGATGATGTTCTTGCCGAGGGTGAAGGTCGGGATGACGCCCTTGCAGCTCGGGGATGCTGGGGACGCGGAAGCCGATGTTGTTGAACACGGCCATGACGCTGAGGCCCGGCGAGAAGTCGAAGGTGGGCAGGTCGATGGCGAGGAGGTCGCCGACGCGGAAGGTGAAGGCGGGGATGCGGAACTTGAGCAGGTTCGGGAAGCTCAGGTCGTAGAGGCCGAGGACGTCGCCGATCGCGGCGCGGAAGGCGGGCAGATCGGGGAAGAGGACGAGGCCGCGGGCGTTGAGGTCGATGTTGCCGGCGATGGAGGTGGTGGCGCCGACGGTGACGTTGAGATTGGTGACGGTGACGCTGAGGGAGTCGATCTGGACGAGCGAACCGAAGACGTCGTTGAAGGCGGCGAGCGCGGAGGCCGGGGTGTTGAGCGTGAAGCTGCCGAGCGAGAAGCCGTTCTTGCGGATCTGGAGGTTGGTGATGACTGGACGGTTTCGAGGCCTTGGAACTGGGCGGCGCCGAGGGTGGCGGAGGCGATGGTGGCGATGACCGCGGAGGCGCCGGTGGCGCCGGGGTTGATGGCGACGTTGGTCGCGGTGAGGCGGATCGCGGAGGCGATGGTGAGCTCGAAGGAGGCGACGGTGATGCGTCCAGGCGGCCGGTGCCGAAGTTGAAGTTGGTGGCGATGCCGGTGGCCTTGGTCTGGAGGAAGCCGCCGGCCGGGAAGAGGCTGAGGCCGGAGGCGGTGGCGGACAACGTGCCGGTGACGACGGTGGTCGGCGCCGTAGGTTACGTTGAGGTTGGCGACGTTGATCGCGAAGCCGGAGAGCGTGAGGAAGACCGCCGACCGAGACGTTGCCGCCGGCGGGGGCGAGGTGGCCGGAGCCGAGGGCGAAGCCGTTGCGGCGAATGACGATGCCGCTGAGGGTCGCGGTGCCGAGGCCGGAGAAGAGCGAGGAGGTGAAGGTCGCGGTGCCGATGGTGGCGATGATCTGCGACGCGGAGGTGTTGGTCGGATCGTAGGCGGCGGCGACGTTGGTGGCGGTGACGGTGAGGGCGTCGCCGACGCGGAGTTCGAACTGGTCGAGGGTGAGCGAGAAGGCCTTGGTCGCGAGGGTGAGCGTGCCGGTGACGCCGTAGTTGTCGGCATCGGGGCCGTCGGAGACGGTGACGCCGTAGGCTTGTCCGGGGAAGAGCGAGGCGGAGGTGGCCGAGAAGGTGAAGCCGGTGCCGGTGCGGGTGAAGACGAGTTCGCCGAGGAGGCGGATGACGCCGCCGATGTCGATGGTGGCATTGGTCGCGCGGATCTGGACGAAGGCCGGGCCGCCGACAGAAGCGGCGACCTCGTCGGCGGAGAACTGGAGCGCGATCTCTTGGTCGTCGAGGGTGAAGACCTCGTTAACCGCCCGAGTGGATTCGTTGAGGCGGATGGTCAGGGTGGCGTCGAGGGTGACGCCGGTGAGGCCGACGGCGCGGACGCGGCCGGTGACGAAACCGACTTCGATGGAACCGTCGGTGCCGCCGTCGGTCGCGTCGGTGCGGAGGAGGACGGCGGAACCGTTGAGTCAGCTCGAAACCGACGGTGCCTTCGGCGTTGCCGATGAAGACGCGGACGTTGGTGCCGACGATGACCTGGGTGAGCTTGGTGCCGATCATCACGCTCTTGAAGCTGAAGTCGCCGGTGATGGTGACGCCGGGGAGGACGATCGAGAGGTTGTTGACGACGATGCGGGTGTAATTGCCGGCATCGAGGTTGATCGAACCAAAGGGACCGGAGGCGACGGCGGCCGCTCCGGTGTTGTTGATCTCGAGGCTGAAGTCGCCGCCGGCGGTGAAGGCGCCGAAGCCGGCGTTGGCGTGGAAGGCGAGTTTGCCCGCGATGCCGGCGGAGGAGAGGATGAACATGCCGCGGGCGTCGTTGATCGCGATGCCGGCGCCGCCACCGGAACCTTCGCCGGTGAAGGCGGAGATGTTGATGCCGGCGAGGGAGACGACGGTGACCTTGGCGCCGGCGGTGGTGGTGGTCTGCTCGAAGGCGACGCGGCCGCTCATGGCGATGCCGGCGACGGTGAGGCTGATGGGATCGGCGGTGACGCGGACGAACTTGCCGGCGGGCAGGTCGAGGGTGGAGGAAACGCCGCCGATGGTGACGGTCTCGGTGACGGCGTCGGGCAGCGTGTTGTATTCCAGCGTGAAGGTGGAGGGGGCCATGCTGACGCCCGGGACGTTGGCGAGCGTGGCGGTGACGGTGATGCGACCGGCGGAACCGGCGCCGGTGACGAGCATCGCGCCGGTGCCGGCGGAGAGCGTGAGGAAGGTGGTGGTGCCGTTGCCGAGGGTGGCGCCGAAGTTGGTGACGGCGATGCGAACAAGCGCGGTGCCGGAGGCGGAGGTGGTGCGGCTGAAGGCGAAGTTGCCGGTGACGTTGATCAGGCCGGCGAGCTGGGCGGAAACGCCGAGGGCGGCGAACGCGTAGAACGGAGAAGCGGAGGTGCCGGCGTCGACCGCGAGGGTGCGGGTGACACCCGCGACCAGGAAGCTTTCGGAAATCGCGGCGCCGGTGGTGTTGTAGGCGACGCTCATCGAGGTCGCGGTCGCGCTGGCGAAGCCGCCGCCGGAGAGGACGAGCGTGGAGGCGGAGGCGTTGAGGGCGAGCGTGCCGTTGGTCTTGAGGCGGAGGGCGAAGGAGCCGCCCGAGAAGCCGGCGGTGAAGCCGCCGAGGGTGAGGCTGGCGGAGAGGTTGGACGCCGCACGCGCGAACGATCGCCGGTGACGCAGCGAGGTCGAAGGCGAGGTCGCCGGTGAGGTCGATCAAGCCGGCGAGACCGAGGACCAGGCCGGTGCCGGAGACGTTCGCGGCGTCGCCGGCGATCGAGGGTGATGGCCCCGGACGAAGGTGAGCGATCTGCAGGTCGGCCGAAGGTGTTGCGGATGCACGGTCAGCGTGCCGGTGAGGGTGACGCCGGAGACGCCGACGAGGGCGGCGGTGCCGCGGGCGAGCAAGCGCGTAGGTGGGAGTCGAGAGGCGGTGTCGAGGCGGAGGGCGAGTTCGCCGTCGGTGAGGGAGACGCCGACCGCGGAGGAGGTGGCCGTAGCCGGCGCCGAGGAAGGCGGTGACGGCGGAGGCGTTGACCGTGAGGATGCCGGCGGCCTTGGTGATCGTTGAACGCGCCGTGAGGCGGAGACGAAGCCGGCGACGTTGAGGGTGGCGGTGCCGCGGACGGCGATGATGCCGGCGGTGGCGATGAGGGCGACGCTGGACTCCCCTACCCCGACTTCGAGTTCCACGTCGGAGGCGTAGGTGTTGACGATGACTTCGAGCGTGCCGGCAGGCGTCAGGCCGGAGACGCCGACCAGACGAGGCGGTGCCGGAGGCGCCGAAGGCGTATTTGGCGGTGTTGAAGTCGTAGATCAGGGCCATCAGGCCGTCGGTGACCTGGATGCCGACGCCGGACGGCGCCGACGAAGGCGGTGACGTTGGTGGCGGCGATGATCAGCTCGTTGCTGTTCTTAAAGAGCGTGAGGTTGCCGGTGACCTTGACGAAGTTGGCGAGGCTCAGCTCGAGGCCGGTGCCGGAGAAGTAGAGAGCGCCGGCCTGAGCGGTGACGGTGTCGGAGCCGAGGGTGAGCGTCGATGTCGGCGGTCTGGCTGCTGGCGACCACCGTGACGGTGCCGGAGGCGGAGACGTTGGCGATGCCGGCGATCGCGACCGTGCCGCGGGCGGCCAAGGCGTAGCGACCGGTGGAGAGGTCGAGGCGAAGGGCGAGATCGGCGGAGGTGACCTTGACGCCGATTTCGGAGGAGGTGCCGTAGCCGGTGCCGGCGAAGGCGGTGACGCCGGTGACGCCGAGGGCGATGACGCCGGCGTCCTTGGTGAAGGTGAAGTTGCCGGAGAGGAGGAGCGAGTCGGCGATCGCGAGGCGGAGACCGGTGCCGGTCACTTGATGAACGCCAACCGCGACCACGAGGTCGGCGCCGCCGCGCGAAGGCGGTGAAGGTGTGACCGGTGGTGCCGGTGACGACCGTGATGGTGCCGGTCAGAGAGACCGAGGGCACGCCGACCAGAGAGGCGGTGCCGCGGGCGGCCAAGGCGTAGAGGCCGGCGGTGAGGTCGACGCGAAGGGCGAGCGTGCCGGCGGAGAGCTGGATGCCGACGCCGGAAGCGCCGACGAAGGCGGCGACGTTGCTGGCGGTGACGTCGAGCGTCGTGGTATTCTTAAAGAAGGTGAAGTCGCCCGAGACGGAGACGAAGCCGCCGAGGTCGATCGCGAGGCCGGTGCCGGTGACTTTGCTGGTCGCTGCCCGGGAGCCCCCCCCCCCCCCCCCCCCCCCCCCCCCCCCCCCCCCCCCCCCCCCCCCCCCCCCCCCCCCCCCCCCCCCCCCCCCCCCCCCCCCCCCCCCCCCCCGGGGGGGGGGGGGGGGGGGGGGGGGGGGGGGGGGGGGGGGGGGGGGGGGGGGGGGGGGGGGGGGGGGGGGGGGGGGGGGGGGGGGGGGGGGGGGGGGGGGGGGGGGGGGGGGGGG
>JBAMBA010000064.1:0-35497 GCA_037043685.1 Drosophila hawaiiensis
ACGCACGCCCCGTCAGCCTATTTTTCAGCAACGAGGGACTAAAAATAAAAAGGGACAAGCACCCCGTCAGCAGGTAGAAGACCATCGTGAGACGCATAACGGACAACGGACACCATGAGCGACAAAGTTGCAGCAATCAAGGCGTCAGCGACAAAGTCGCAACAATCAGCAGAGCAGCAGTCCGAGGTCTAGTTATGATAAGCTACAGTTTATAAATTTAGTCTTAATAAAACACTCAAACAGAACAGACTGGTTTTTTTTATTAAAAACCTTTAGGACTCGATTAATTTATACATATCCATATATATAATAAATATATATACCCATATATATAATAAATATATATACCCATATATATAATAAATATATATATATATATATATATATTAAAAAGAGACTCCTTGCATATATATCTTAATATACTAAGTCGAACAAACCACAAGGAGTCTCTTTTTAATAATTTAAATTTTGTTTGTGTAAATAAAAGTTGTCACAGTTCCTTCGATATGTAACGAATATACATATATCAATTATCGATAGTAAAAGACACAGCAGACATCATATAGACAGCTGAAAAAATTCTATAAATATTACTTAATAATATATTGTTTTTTTTTTACAGTTTTACAAAGCTGCTTTGACATTTTTTTAATATGTTTTTATTATATTTTTTGTTATTATTAAGCTAGACTTTGTTAGAAGTAAATTTGGAGACAACACTATTTCATTATTAAAAATAACAAAAACATTGCTAAACTGTATTTAAATAAAAAAAATTAATATATTTTTAATTTTAGATAGATTTTATTAAAAAGTTTAAATTTGCAGACAACACTATTTCATAGTTAAAAATAATAAAAGCATTTGCAATATAAAAATTACAAAATTGTGCCAAACTACATTTAAATATTTCAATTTTTTTATATATTTTATTTTTAATTATAAGTTAGTTTTTGTTAGAGGCTGTAAATTTAGGGATTATTTCATAATTAGAATTTGAGTTACATTAGGCTTCCATTGCAGTGTCGAGCGTCTGCTGTAAAAAGTTCGCCTGATGAATATAATACCGTTATACATATGAATGTATATGCATGGATGATGTACATATCTACATATGTGCAAATATGTATTTAACGAGACTTTGAAATATTTTCGCATGAGACAGCGTCCTACTTTACTATTGGGTGAATGAAGTATCCACAAAAATATATTCCAAATATCGCCGACTAAATTATTAAAAAAAAATTTTGAACTTATTAATTAATTGATAATTATAATTATTTTATTCAAAGTTAACTTAAGCACTCACAGAAATGAACATTAAATACTATTTTTGTAAAATATTTTTCGAAATTCGAAATTTCTTGGCATTTTATGAAATTTATACACAAACACACAACACATACATGTTGAGGACAAAAAGTCATGCTAAACTATATAAATACTACATAGAATTACTTGAAAATAAATAAAAATAAAAAAAAACAGCACGCAAAACCCCGTAAAAACTAATGAATAAGAATAAAGAAAAAAAGTTTAATTACAAGTTCCTATAGTATTAAGAATATAAACAAAAATTTTTTAGCTATTAGAAAATGGTACAGAATGGATTTAAAAGAAAAACAGATATATATATATATATATACACATATACATATACATATGTGTGTATAGGGATTAGAATTTGCACTAAAAAATTATGTTACACGAAATGAAATATTACAAAAAATAAGACAGGAAACCTCGCAGCAGCAAAGTGAATAGTTGTAAAAAAGAAAAAAAAATGGTATACACATTATTGAACCAATATGCATATATATATATATATATATATAAGTTAACTTCCATTATTACAATTAACACAAACCAATAACCAAAACCAATGCACCGGAACGAATGCCATAAATCACGCACGCCCCGTCAGCCTATTTTTCAGCAACGAGGGACTAAAAATAAAAAGGGACAAGCACCCCGTCAGCAGGTAGAAGACCATCGTGAGACGCATAACGGACAACGGACACCATGAGCGACAAAGTTGCAGCAATCAAGGCGTCAGCGACAAAGTCGCAACAATCAGCAGAGCAGCAGTCCGAGGTCTAGTTATGATAAGCTACAGTTTATAAATTTAGTCTTAATAAAACACTCAAACAGAACAGACTGGTTTTTTTTATTAAAAACCTTTAGGACTCGATTAATTTATATCTATAGCATAAGTCCAATTATTGTGCTTAACTAAATAAGTTACTTGCAAAAAAAAATAAAGAAAACAAATGAAAAGAGAAGAAATAAAAACCGTTACATTCTCATAAACACATACATGGAAGTATTCTATCATACACACACACAGATACTTACATACATGTAGTATAAACAGAGCTGGTAAGCATATGACATATCACTGTAATTTGTAAGGGGATATATGCTTATATAGCCTGCTTGCCCACAACAATTCCGATTACCGATAGCCGATAGCCGTTGTCGTCATATTTGACGTTTGATATATATATATATATAAAATAAAATAATTCCAGTCCAGAAATATTAATTCTTTGAATGATTATTTTTTAAAAAGATGTTAATTTAAATTTAATATATATTTTAAATATTTTCAAGTCTCATTCTTTTGGTTCATTTAAATTTAGAAAACATTTTATTTCACATAAATTTGAGTGTATGGGAAGTTCTACCCTTTCTTATTTATTGAGGAGAACAAAAATATGAGAATAGGTTTCCAGATTTTTTAAAATTAAATTTACGTGGCTGATTAATAAGGCATACTATATATATCCATCTTGCAATCCACAATCGATAGGTATTGATATTTGCAAAGTGGAAGCTGTTATCGATCAAATTAAATAAATTCTGCGAGAGCTAATATACTCGAAAATTTAAGTGTGGCTTTAGTCTCGGAGATTACACGTACATGCCTATATCGACTCGGCTGTTAATCCTACTGAACAATATGTATAGCTTGGGGGTTTGGAGATGCTTCCTTCTGCCTGTTACATACTTTTGCACAAGACAATTATTTACTTATATACCCATTTTTAATGGGTAAATCGTTTTTTGTAGCTTAAAAAAATGTCCAAAAATATTTAATGAAAATTTAAATTTCTTAGCTTTTGCCCACCGCCAGCCTAGTCCGCCGTGATGCTTTTTTACACATGCGCAAAAGCTTTCAATTCTCAAAAGCGTACAACAAACCATTAATTTGTTTACATTGTTTGCATACTTGAATTTGGCGTGGCATAACATACTTGAACGAATGCGTGGCATAACATAAATTTTAGTTGATAGAATGTTAATTACTTTGCACACTAAGTGAACTGTTAACTATGTGACTGCAGCTGCTTTCGTTAACAGCGCTGTATTTCTGCAGCGTTCTTTTTCTCTTTCCCTCTGTCAAGGGCACTTTTTTCTATCGTCCAGAATGTGCTGTTGTTGTTTACTTCGAACAATTGTGTTATTATTTTGATAATAATGCAATCAAAAAGCTGAACCTTTTTGCTGTGGGCAAAAAATTCAAGGAAATACGCAATATATCGATTGTCTTGAGCAAAAACAAAATGATGATGTTCCAAAATTGACATAGTCTTTGATTTTAATATTCAAAATTCATATTTTGTTTTTGAACTCAAGAGCTACTCTATGAACCCATCATAGACTGCTGGTTCTGAATTCTCTTAACAGATTTACTACTAACTCTTAAATTATCTAACCTATATACAATTAGGCTTATCATAGCTGGGACCCTATCTAGGTACACTTGCTGCATATATAAATAGACCCAATATCCGAGCTTAATATTTAAAAACATGTCTTTTCGATAGGAGTCATCCTGGCTTCTATTGAAAGGCTGTTCTTTAAGCGATAGTTTGACATGATTTTTCAGTTCATATTTATGTTTTTTTTATATATAAGTTTAATGCTGGAAGATTTTACAATATAAATACTTACGTTCTGTTGACGACCAACAAAAATAACTTAAATACACATGCTGAAATTATTTCAAAATCGATAATAGACCTTAATCGATATACATTTCAAGTTTGAACACTAGCTCTTAAATTTGAGATCCGCAATCAAACATCGCTATTTAATCAGACATCATTTTGCATATCTCCATAAAAACGATCAGTTTAAAATACTAAGGACAACAACCCATTCTTATTATTGTAAGTAATGTTTACGAATCAAGTCAATATTTTTTTTATAATCATCATCACCGCTGAACAAATATTATTATTAATTAAATATTTAAGTACACCATAAAAGAAAAAGTAAAAAAATATATATGTATATATAAAAAGGTGATTTGTTTTTTAATAAAGTTTACCAAATATAGATCTAAACTGTAAATTGTACCCACATATGCACACTAAAAGCTCTATTCGAACTAGAGATGGACGTTGAAGTTTCCTAAGAAAATATTTAATTAAAAAAAGTGCTGAGAGAACCCAGAAACATCTTAGCAGGATCTTCTTATATATACGTGTTAAACACCATCATAAATACTTATCCGTATCACGATATTTTTTTAATGTTTGTAATTTGCGTAATTTTAACATATATCATTCCCTTTTAGAATAGTTTGTAATTAATAATGCCAATCATTAATTACAAAATACTAATAACAACTGAAACCTAAAAAGAAATCTGTTGCACAATTTTATTAAATTCGAGTTACGAACAGACACTTTGAATAAATAAACAGCTCTAACTATTGTCTGCATACAATCTCAAAAACAAAAATAAAACACTGTCATGCACTTGAAAAGAGACACGCATTTTAAACTGAATTTACAAATCTTAATTAAAAGAAATATACATGCATAAATCTTTTTTTTTTTTTGTAATTCAGCGTTTTACATTATTTTAATTTAACAAAAAATATATATATATTCAACCTTTTTTTGGATTTTTGCACGAATTCAACGAAAAATTAGTACTTTTTTGCATCAACCACTAAAAATTTATGATTCACTTTTATAACTTTGGTTTTAATTGTACTTTTTTTAATTTTAAGCTTGGCTAATTTCATTTAATAATTTGAGGAACCCACGTTTTTAGATATAAACCACATCAATGATATCCACAAGGATTACTATTATTATTATTAATTACTACATTTTTGTAAGTTATTAAAAGTCACTCTTTTAAAATATTATTATTCGGGATTAGATTGGAAATATCCCTTAATATTTTAATTCTGCCGTAATCGAATTTTTGGGATTATATTGAACAATGTTGGTTCCACAAAAATAATATGCAAAGTTTAAAATTAAATAAAATACATGCTAAGTATATAATTTTAATTTTTCCAGAGATTGTCGTTATTCTAATGTTGCATAAAAAGTACTTATATATCATAGAATCAATACTATATATTTTTTTTATTTAATACATAACAAAATAGCGAATAACAAAAAATATGTATCCATTGATGTAGATTGATTTTTAGGTTAATTTGTAGTAAATTCAACCTTTCCTATATTATTTATTTAATTAATACACAACAAAATAAGGAATAATAAAAATATATATCTATTAATTTATTAGTGGTAAATCGAATCAAAATTCGTGTCAATTCAAGTGAATGTATTTAATATACGCCCCTCCTAAGCACGCAAATTGTCATCCGTCCATCTCTAATGACGTATGCCAGGATAGCAAGACAAAAGCTATGAGTACAGACACATGTACATACATATGTACACACCCAGACACACACACACACATAATACATATGTAACTAAAAGTTTGATATGCATTTGTGTGTGTGTGTGTGTAGTGTGTGTGTGTGTGTATGTGTGTGTGTATGTGTGTGTGTATGTGTGTGTGTGTGTGTGTATGTGAGTGTGTGTGTGTAGTGTGTGTGTGTGTGTAGTGTGTGTGTGTGTGTATGTGTGTGTGTGTGTGTATGTGTGTGTGTATGTATGTATGTGTGTGTGTATGTATGTATGTGTGTATGTGTGTTTCCTATGAGTGTGTGCGCTGAACAACTTCGAAGAGTCTACCAATAAATTAAATTAGAATTTATGTGTTTTAACTGTAATGTATATGCGCCCGTCGTGTTATGTCAGTTAGCTGAATATGTACTAGTACTAGTACTAATACATATTTTACATATTTACATATGTAAATATATATTCTAGTATAATATTGTACACATACACATATACACACACATATATATATATATATATATATATATATATATACATATATATACATAGGTAAGTTAAGTTAATGTACTTAATAATTTTTCGTATGCTTACAAAAGAAATTTATTAGGCGGAGTCTTTGGTTATCTTATTTAATTGTAAAACGTTACTTAAAAACTACACGTATGTATGTATGTATGTATGTAAGCATGTATTGTATGTATTCTATGTATGTGTATGTAAGTATAAGCGGCGGCCATTTTGAAAGGGAGAGCGTTTAGACTATCGATCAGCCATAATCCGCGTCGTGGGGGAGGAGGAGAGAGAGGTGCCTTTCAGGCGAGACTACAGAATGCGCGGCATAACGAGAGAGCGCAAAAAAAAGCAAGGCAAGGCATTTTATTCGATTTGCTTTGACTGCTGTCAAGAATTTACTCTTTTATACCAATCCATGCACAGTTTATTTTTTAGTTGTCGCCAATCGCTGTTGTTGGGCTTTTGGGCGGGTTACACACAGTAGAATGAATAAGCGGCAAAGCGATAGAACGCAAAAACCACCGTCATACATTGTGCAAAGCTAAAATGCAATTCGTTTTGCTTTGCTTCGACAATTTTATGAATTTAGCTTTGGCTGCTGTTGAGAATTTCTTATTGTCGCGCATAGTTTTTTTTTTCTTTTTAGATGCCGCTGATTCGTAATGAGAATGCTGTTCTTGTTATTGTGATGGTTGAGTTAGCCTGGAGTCAGCCAATTGCGATTGTTCGGCAAAGTGAGGTGCGAAAAACAGCCTTTATACACTGTGCAACGCAACAAAACGTAATTTGGTCATTTTACTTTGGCTTGTGCTGATAATTTCATTTTTTTATGCATGGAATTGTCGCTCGAATAAGTTGCCCGCTAATTTTTTACAGTGATTGTTTTTTTTACATACACAGTTTTCCTTTAGTTAACGCCGCTGTATTCGTATAGTGAATGCTCTTGTTGTTTTAGCTGTTGTTGCTGCCGCCTTCCTCTTCTTGCTGCTCTGTGTCTCTACCTATCGCCATCTCTGTCCGGCATCAGAAACCGCTATAGCCGCTTATATCGGACGGCTTGAGACGCTCAAAGACGCTCAGATGCCCATGATGATGATTCAAATGATTTAGATGTGGATGCGCATGTGGATGATGCGGATGTGGATGTGGATGGGGATGCGGATGTGGATGGGGATGCGGATGTGGATGCGTATGGGCAAAGCCCGTATAATTACTCTGCGGCGGCGTATGACCATAATGCGTATAATTTGGATAGTTTGGACTCGGCACCTGAACACCATAAACCGCACCATGTCCGTAATCGGTGGCAGCAGCAGCAGCAGCTGCACCATGTTGTGGGTTGTAGGCTGGCGCATACATTGTGTTCACGTGCGCCATGTGCGCATGCTCCACATACATTTGGGGCGGATGATGTGACAACGCTGCCATATGATGATTTAAATTCAGATTAAGCTGTGTCTGGTTGCTGCTGCTGCTGTTGTTGTTGTTGCTGTTGCTAACGCTGCTGCTGCTTGCTGTTAGGTGTGGTGGATAAGCCGCTATTGTTGGACTGTGACTGTTATAATCTTGGTGGCTGTTAGCGCTGTTGCTGTTAAGGCAGTTGCTCTTAAGGCTGCTGCTGTTATGGTTGTTGTTTTCGCTGCTGTTAGCGCTGCTATTGTTGGGCCGGTTGCTGTTTTCGCTGCTGGTCGCGCTGCTTGTGTTTGCTGCGGACGCAGCTAGACTGCTAACGGAGAAGCTATTAATCACATGGCTGTTTTGCGCTGTGGCCTCTGCTTGTTCAACATTAACATCCGACTGACAGCGCTTCTGCTGTTGACTGCTCTGTTGTTGCTGGTGTAAACCCATCAGTCGACTTTCGACCGCCGCCGCCGCAGCAGCTGCCGTTGCTGATGATATGGCGGACGTTTCATGTTCACTTATCGCTGGTATTTGATCCACCAGCGACTCCAAACCGGATAGACTCTTGCGCGACATATCCGACGCAGCCTGTGGACTAAGATGCAGCTGCTGTGTATGCTGGGGTGAGCCCAGCATATAGGCTCTCCTGTGTGGTGACTGCTCTTCGTAACGTTGCCAGTGATCCGCCTGCTGCTGCTGCTGTTCCGGCGTATAGCTCAAGCCCGGCGGATAGTGAGCAGTGGCGACGGGCGAGGCTTGAGCCGTTATTGGCTGCTTGGCATTATTATTATTATTATTGTTATTGGGCGACAACCATTGCTGATAGTGTGTGAGTGGCTCCGGTTCGCGTGTCGCCGCATACGGCGCACCTTCCGGCGATTGTTGTGCCAGCGGATTGCCATCGGGTGGCTCAAAATCGACCACAGCGCACATATTCGGTGAACTGGGCGGCGGTGTCTCACCCAAATGGGCAAGCGCCGGATTAATTGCATTCACCACAGCGCTCTCATGCAACTCCGCCGTAGTCGCCTGTGGCACGGGGTAATTCAAAGCAGGCGATGCCATTGGCGAAGCGGAGGCCGTGTAAAGTATATGAGATGGGGGCGGTGTATTGTAGAGACTGGGCGGTGCCTGATGGTTACTGCTCTGCGGCGATGCCGTACCGTGCTCCATGAAACTAGTCGTAGTTCCAGTTGGATTCTTATTGGGATTAACTGCCGTATTGGAGGAGCATACTTGTTGTTTGCCCGCGGCCAGCATTGTTTCCATGCTCGGTTTGACTTTTTTGGGTCTGCCGCGTTTTTTTTTGGTGGGCAACTCGCCAGGAGCGGGTCCTAAATTACCAACAGCTCCAGCTCCTGCTGGCCCTCCACTAGCCATCATGGATAAATTTAATATATTATTAAAATCATGTTGTGGCATTAGTTGCACCTTGCCACCGCTTGTGGCATCCATCAGCTCCTGTCCCTTTATTTTCTTGGGTCGACCACGTTTCTTTTTCTCCGGCAAAGTTTGCTGTGATTGTTGCTGCTGCTGATTCTCATAGATACATAGATAATTCTGCTCCTCATTGTTGGTGTAGAGAAAATTGTTCGAGCTGTTTGCATTAAAATGCGGCATTAGTTTCTCCACCTGATTGCTGGCATCTATATTCGTATTATTTCCATCTGCTCCACCCAAATTCTCGCCAAACATCAGATTGCTTGGCTGATTGCCATGTTGTTCCACACTGGCCACATTATTATTATTGTTGCTAATGTTTGGCAACGTTTGAGTGACCTTGAGAGAGTCAACTTGCTGCTGCTGCTCGGCACATTGTCGTATTCGCTGCTCGGTAAAAACACATTCGTCCTCATCCATGTGCGGTATGCTGCCATTGAGCAAATCACGGAATTTCTTTAGCGCCGCGTAGAAGGGCACTTTGTCCGCGGCACGCGGCAATTGGGCACATCGTGCCGATGATGAGGGCATTACCCATATATACTGCAAAAGTCACAATTAAATGTCATTTACATTAGTTATACATCATAATTATAGAAAAAAAGAGTTATCTATCATAATACATTTTTTTTGAGATCTTCATGATCTAATGTGCTCCTTCTGATCCTATATAGCTCTTAAATACTTTAAAAAATGCTCTACAAATACTAATATACTTATCATTTATAACATCAATTTAATAACAAACACAGAAAAAAACGTCCTGGAAATTAGACATACTTTTCTAAGTTTTTAAGAAGCTATAATTTACCATTTACTAAAGATATAAATATTTACTTTTTAATATATTTATATACATTTAAATATTATTTATTTAATTAATTCATTTTATTCAATTTTGTTGTCTTTTCGTGTGGACTGACTTCAGCTAATTACATTAAATAAATAAACGATGAACTCAATTAAGGTTCCTCTAGTCAATTTAAAGCTTCGTGTCTAGTAAATAGCAGTGAGGATTGCTCGTAGCTAATTCATGCTAACTATTCTCTATTGGTCTGATTGTGTTTTTCTCCAATCAATTTTACATTTAAATACCCTCTGTAAACTTTTAAATGTTTATTTATTTTTTTGTGTACTTTGATTAACACTAAAATATTACATTTTATTTGTACTTTAATTTAATTGGTTTGCTACTTTTTGTCTTAGTATATTAAATAAAATAAATAAAAAGAGCTCGCCAAGAATTTTAAGTCTAGTTCCCAACTTTTAAGTTGCTACAAATTCAGTAACAAAATAACTAATATAAATAAAAACTAAAATAAATAACTAAAGTAAAAATAAATAAAATAAGATATCAATATGAAAAACGTATTTTAAGTTTGGCAACATGGTTGGATTATTCTTTAATCAATGTCTCAAAATGACAGTATTTTAAATTTTCTATATTTTTAGATTGCTTTCATACTTTTGATTTAATATTTATCAAATTTTCTTTTACCATATGTAAATTTCATGTTGCAACCAAAGCTCAGACAAAAATTTCCGATGTGTTCCTTGGATGCCTATCAGACCACAGACTATATCCCATATTTAAAGTCAGAAATATACGTAGTGATTTGAATTAGTATTATCATTGGGATATTGCCCTGCGACCAATTAGATCTATTGTGCTTCTTTTGAACCTATAGCTTCTCTATCAGACCCAGCTGCTGCACGAATGCTAAAATCTTTTTTGGGTTGAGGGCTTCGACGTCATTGGAGCTCATAACATCCATTCGTAGGATGCTGAATCTTTTCTTGGCGAAATGTGCATTGAGAATTCCTCCTCGCATAGTTCGCTACTATAAATAACTAGTTTAGTTAGGTGACTTCTTAGTCTACAATGTCTTGTCAGAGTATCCTAAGCCTGTTATTCCCCATTATTATTACTTGCTTAAATAGTTTATGATAATGTTTTGATTAATATATAATAATAATATAATATTATATCGTGCGAAAATATGAAAGATAATACTTACAGTATTGGTGCCATCGACACGATCCGGCTGTCGACCGAAATGAAATTCCTTTTTGCCCGAAAAAACCTCGAAAATCAATTTGCCGTTGAAGACGGCAATTTTTGGCTGGAATCTTTGGAGTTTTTCGAGCAGAATGCATTGCCTTCTTTGATCTCTTTGCGCGTCAGATCCGCGGAGCCTTTTGTGGCACGTGCCACCATGCTGGTAAAGCCGATGCCCTGTTTCAACAGCGTATAATCATCATCGGCACTCTTCTGTTCCTGGGTCAGACCGGATAAATAGAGGCACTTCCAGAAATGATTGCCGGGTCCCGCATAATGATGTCCTTTATATGCGGCAAATAAGCCAGGATTTATGCCAACCTGCAAAATGCAATTTATATCAATAAATTCTTGTTGCTAATTTCTTCTTCTTTTGTGCATGTATGTATATATATACATACAAATATCGAAATTTACAACAACTCACTATAACGATATCTAGATTATCACACAGATGGTCGGGAATGGTGCGCTTTATTACTTCCGCCTCGGACATTCCATTGAATCGATCGTGTTTCTTGCGCTCCTTGGGCTTCATCGTATTCAGCATATCACTGGATCCGTCCCTCTCGACGCTGCTAATAAATTATTGATTGATTAACGATTGATTGGCTGGTTGGTTAACAGAATAGTCAAGTCAACTGATATATTTCTACGCCTCAGGCAGTCATTTATTTTAATTTGTAGCTTAGTCTAGAGGGTTAGTTTATCTATGAATTCAATATATATAATCTATAAAATATAGTCGATCCCAACAAATACATATTATAAACAACAAAGTTAAATAAAATTACAAATTTTTATATTCTAAACTTTTTTAGTTTTTTTTTTTTATATATATATTTACCAACTACTAAAATAGAAAACAAATTAAAAATAGAATTTAATATTTATGCTTTTTAAATTTAAATTAATTTATATAATATAACATTTTCTTTATAAATGTACATATATATATACATATTTTACATGTACTAAAATCAGTAAAAAAAAAATCAAAAAGAAATTTAAAATACATTTTAGTATTTATGCTTTTAAATTTAAATTTAAAGAAATAAAATCTTTAATTAAAAAATTATTGTTGTTCAATTCTGCGAATTAATTCGGTTTTTAATATACATACATTTTTAGAAAGCATGCTGGATTTGAAAATCACCCGAAAAAAGATGCTTAATAGCAAATTTAGAAAAAAGACATTTTCGATCTTTATTTATATTTAACGTTTAAATAACTCCTGATTTAAGTATTTTAAAATGAGAACAAACGTTAGATAAAATTACTTAATTAAAAATGTTCCCTTCTTTCTTTCTCTGGATTTAAGTATTTTAAACTGAGAGCAAACCTTAGATAAAAATTACTTTTGCCACATATTTTCTAAGTGCAAAATAGTTTATAGTTTAGAGAAAACTTACCACTGTGGCTGTGAAACTGTCATTTGCATATTCTCAGCAGAAACGAGTTTCTTTTTGCGACCTCTGCGTTTTGGCACTGAACCCGCTGAGGATCTCGCACTCAAATTGTTGTGGGCATCCATCGATTGGCCGCCACTCAGCTCCACCTCGAGAGACTCACTGGGATTGGATGGAGGAGGAGGCTGTTGCTGCTGCTGTTGATCCTTAATCCTATATATATCTGATCTGATCTGATCGGAGGAGACTGTGGCCGGAGCATAGCTCGATGCATTTGAAGCGGCGGGTAAATCGACAACATGATGAGGAGCACCACCTGGTGGGCCAGTAGGAGCACCAGGAGCAGCTCCTCCCGGTGACAACATACTCATCTCCTCACCCATAAAGCTGTAAGGATCGGCAACATCAACACTATTCGAAATTCTCGGCATATTCAAGTGTGGCAGAGGAGGCGGAGCAGCTGCTGCTCCAGGTGCCTGCACCTGTGGACTATTCGATGTGGACACCACAGCCTGATTCGCTTCGGAGCTCTTTGTTGCCATAAGTTCGTCATGTTTGCTCTGGGTGACCAATCCCATGCCGCCATGTTGCATCTGATGCTGTGGCGTCACCGAATGTGTCGACGAGCTGTGCGAATTGGGCGTCAACACATCCCCGGCACTTGTCTCATAACCATCATCTTGATTCTCCGGTTTGGCATTGCTTGGGGAGAGCGTCCTGCAAGTCAATCAGATTCATTGTTAAACTAAATAATAAATAGTTTTTTAGAAATTGGTAGTTTTTTTTTGTGCAACAAATGTTGCAGTATTTAATTATATTTAATTAATATTTATTCTTTTTTAATTTAGTTTTATTATTAAATTGTATCTTAATTTTGTCGACTGATATTAGTAGTTATTAAATAAATAAAATAATAAATAATTACTACAATTGCTCAAATATATTGTTGACCGACTTTTTTTTGCGCTTAGAAACTAGTTTAATTGATTTGGAAAAAATAAAGAAAATTCAGTTTTCTGCTCTTCCTAATTTTGATACCTATCAGACGTGCTGTAATTTCATAAAGCGCCAGATCTTTCCGATATGCATTGGAAATCATTGGGAATTTTTATAACGGGTCCTGTAAATACTTTTTGACCTAAGCTACGGTACAAAGGTAATGTAATTAACAGTGACGTAATACTAAGACTTTAACATAACATCTGTAACATAACAGGTGGAACATAGCAGCTGTAACATCTCGTAAAATCTCTAACATAACAGAATTCCACTCTGTACATAACATCAATATCGATCGACATAAGCTTGAAGAAGCAGAATGAAAGCGAATAGTTAGTTTAATTGAATTTTAACGGCTACGACTACTTGTTACAAATGCTTCATACGTTACTCACAACTTGTACGCCGAGCAGGGATCCTCATGAAATTCATCCATCATCAGATCATGATAAGCCTCCTGCATCTGTTGATGTGGATGTGGGCCAAGCTGCTGAATGGGATGTTGCTGTAAATGGTAATCTAGATGGCGCTGTTGCAACAAACGTGTCTGTTGTGAATGCTGTTGTTGAAGTGGATGTTGTTGCTGCTGTTGTTGCTGCTGTTGTTGCTGCTGTTGTTGTAGCTGTTGTTGAAGCTGTTGCTGATGTGGATTTTGCTGTTGTTGCAATATATGTTCTGGATGCTGTTGTTGAAGATGTTGTTGTTGAAGGTGTTGTTGCTGTTGCTGTTGCTCTTGTTGCTGTTGTTGCAGTTGCTGTTGTTGCAGTTGCTGTTGTTGCAGTTGCTGTTGCTGGTGTATGGCAAAGAGTTGCTCGTGTGCATATTGCTGATGGCTGTAGTTGGCATAATGAATTGATTGTTGTCGCTGCTGATCAACCAGATTCTCCTGAAGAAGGTGCGATTGCAGATGGGGTTGGTGAAGCGGTTGTTGATGTTGCTGGTGGTGTGGATGTTGCTGGTGTGGATGTAACTGTGGTTGTTGCTGTTGAAGTGGATGTGGATGTTGCTGGAGTTGCTGATTTTGCTCCTGTGGATGCTGCTGCTGATGATGCTGCTGCTGTTGCTGATGATGGTGCTGATGTTGCTGCTGTTGCAACATATGTACATAGATACTGCTATGTTGCTGCTGCTGTTGCATATCTGTTGGCTGTTGCTGACTAAAATTCGCCTGATGTTGCTCTTCCAGAGTCAGCAATTGCTCAAAATTTGTTGCTGCTGCAGCAACAGAATTTTCTTTTTCTATGTGCAACAAGAGTTCATTAGGATGTGTTGCCTGCAAATGTTCCTGCGGCTGCTGTTGTTGCTGATTCAATTGCTCCTCGTTCTTCTCGATATCTGTGGCATTATCATCTTTATATTCGCCATGCGGTGCCCAAATTGCTGTTCGTCTCTCAGCAGCTGTTGTTGTTGTTATTGTTGTCAAAATATCACCCGTTGCTGTTGCTGTTGTTGTCAATGTTAAGTTAGTAGGAATTCTTACACTCAAATTGCTGTTGTTGTTGGAGGCGGAGTCTGTTTCACAACCATTGTTTTTAGCACTGGGAGACGAATTAAATAGATATGTTGCTGTTGCTGATTTTGCTGTTGGCATCATGATGGCATCCATTGTTGTTGGTGCTGGCACAACTAGTTCGACTCGCGTGACTAGCGCCTGTTCGGGTGCTATATATTTATTAGCTATAAAATCATCTTCCTTAGCCCGATCTGTTATATATTTATTGGGTATATAACAGTCTGATTTCGAGGGATCTATTGTTGAGGCTAAATATTTATTTATTTCGGAATCTGCTTTAGTTGCATCTGTTGTTTTCAGCTCACAAAAGGAACTATTTTCGGCGTCAACCGATTTTTCTATATTTTCGGGCTCCAGCTCAGCCTGATCCTGATCCTGATCTTCATCCTCATCCCCCCCGTCAATATCATCCTCCTCCGCTCCAACATTCTCGCCACTCTTCTTAAATTCAGCCATTTCCAATTTGCTGCGTTTGCAGTCTAAAGTTGTTTCCTCAGCTTCATTTTCATCTTCATCGTTTTCGTGCAACTTTTTATTATGAAGTGGCTGTTGTTGCTTTTGCTGATTATTGCTGTTATTTTTATTATTATCACTTGACTCGTTGTCAACGCTATCAATTTTTGACGCGGAATCCATCACAGTATTTAGTTTGATTACTATTATTATTATTGTGAATAATGCCACTTGGTTTTTTTGGTATAGTTGTGGTTTTTGTTTTGGACTCTCGTCAATTATTATTGCACAATATTGCTGGGGTGTTAATAATAATAATATTCTTAGTTTTATTGTTGTATATGTGAAGAAGGAACTAGTTTTGAGCGGGTTGTTCTCTTGCCAAACACCTTCCACTTGCATCTCCCCATTCAATTAGGCCCGATTTAATCGCAAAATATTTCCCTCGTTGCTCTTAACTTGATTTTCTTTACAATCTGAATTTTTCACTTTGCCTGTTCGTCTTTTTGTATATTATATTTTCATTTGAGTATTACAATGTGGCGCGCCTAGTCTGTAAATTAAGAAACAATTGATTTAGGAAAATTCCATTTATTTATCACAAGAATTAAAATTATTTAAGTTCTCATCACATGTCAAAATCAAAGCATTTATTATTGCAAATAAATTCCATTTTTATCAAATGTTAACATTTATTATAATTAATAAATTTCATTTTTATCACAGTATTAAAACATTTATTATTATTATTCAATTAATTTTTTTTTTTATCACATATAAGAATTATAGCATTTATTATTGATTAAATATTATCAATTAAACCATTTATTTTTAATAAAATTCCATTTTAAATCACATGTAAAAAGTACTGCGATCAATGTAAAAACTATCGCTGTTTTGGCATTTTAACAGACAGCCTGAAGCCCTGTTTGTACAGTGTCTCAGACCTCATATCGACGAGTATCTAGCAAAAATTTTAATTGCCTGCCATAAACTAATTATACATTATTTTTCAAAAATTCCAAAGACCGATGGCAGGTACATATATTAACCACCAAAATGAATATATGACCCAATAAACTGGGCTGTCCCCACTTGCATGGACGGGTTATGTAAAAAAGTACCTTAGTTTAGGATCAAAGCTTATTTCGAACAGTTGCATTATGGACACTCGGGTGATTTTTCGTAGCCAGTTTAGTTACATCCTGCATATCGGGTGCAACCAGCCAACAAGGACTACGGGCAAACGGACTACTATTAAACAACGGAAACTCATCATGGAACACTTCAAAATCGAATATTCACATCGCCAAACAGCTGAAATGGTAATCTAAGCAGGTCAACTGTATACTACGTCATTTGGCGCTTCGTCCACGAAAATCGGAGCGGAGGATCATCAGAATAATAAGGGAAGATCCTAGGCTATCGGCTCAAAACTGTCTCAACAAGTGCAGAATGAAATGGGGAAAAGTGCAGTGTGGAAACTGTGCGCCATGTTCTGCGCAACCATCACTTCAAGGCCCGAGTACCACGGAAGGAGTCCTTTATAAGCGCAAAAAATAAAGGAACTAGGATGACGTTCGCCAAAACTCACTTGGACAAGGATTTGGAGTTCTGGAACACAGTCATATTTGAAGATGAGTCCAAATTCAACATTTTTAGCTCGGACGGACGGCATTATGTGTGGCGACAGTCCAATACTGAGCTGAATCCCAAAAACCAAAAGGCAACAGCCAAGCACGGCAGAGGAAGTGTCGTGGTATGGGCATGTATCTCGGCAGCCAGCGTCGGAAATTTGGTGTTTATTGAAACAACAATGGACAAAACTGTGCGCCTCAATATATTAAAGGAAAATGCAATCCAAAGTGCCGAGAAGTTAGGAATCCGACGTACTTTCCGGTTCTACCAGGACAACGATCCCAAGCATAAGTCCGGATGACATGATACTTTTACCGGCTCACTCTCCAGATTAAATTGTTATTGAAAATTTGTGGGTTCTACTGGAAAATAACATCCGGAATCACAAATCCGATCTCAAAAATGCTACGCTGGATGAGTGGAGCCAAATCAGCCCAAAAACTTGTATCTTCCATAAATAATAGGTTAAGGAATATTTTTAAGGCAAAAGGATATCATATTAAGTATTAACATCCTTATTTTGAAATAAGCTTTGACATGCATTTTGGATATGTTTTCAGTTTCCGAATAACTTTAATTAATTAATTAATAATTTAATAAAAAACTGAAGTTGATTTTCGAACGTGATACAACATGAAACAAATTAGCATTTATATATTTTGCGCTTGTTTTTTTGTTAAGCTTTATAGCACTTTAAATTTTTTGCTAGACACTGGTCGAAATAAAAGTAGTAAATCTCAAAAATACGATTTCTTATATTTCTAAGAAATGTTTTCTATTATAAGAACATTTTTAAAAAGTAGAAATCCAAAATCTAGTTTTTACAAAAATTCATTTGTAAAATACAGAAACCTGTAATGAAATTTGGGGTTTAGAGGCAGAGGAGGCCACGAAATCGTAAACCACGATTTTTATATGTGTAGCAATATCAATATAAATACTGAAATATAGATAGTCTTTATACCGCCAAAAATAATATTTAAGATGCTTTGTAGAATTATATTAGTTTATTATTATTTGAACTTTAAATGAATATAGATACATAATATACAAATAGTTATTTTGTAAATCAACAAAAACTGTTTACCAAAAACTTTTCATCGATTTTTAAACATTTTTGTCAATTTAATTTCATTTACCTACACATACATATGCATATGCAAATGTTATATATATATATATATATATATATATGTATATATATATATATTATCTATGTAATATATATATATATATATATGTTAGTTTACTTACATATACACATACACACAGACACATTCAAACATATTTGTATTTGTATCTACAAGAGCGAAGGAGCGGGCAGAAGGGTGCAAGAGAGGGAGGGAGTAAGCATGCCCCAACGAACGCCAACACAAATACAAATAGACAGACAATTTTGCAGATTTCTCTGAACCCACATGGTACATTATGCACACATACACACACACACGCAAGCAATGTATGCTCGTGTGTAGGTACATATGTTGATATCTATGTACATACGTATGTGTGCCTGTACCTGAATGCAAATTTTGTTGAAGAGCGAGGGAGTGAATGGGGGGGGGGGGGGGGGTATCAGTTTTACAGGCGAGTGCATTAGTTTTAGTACATATGTCCACTGCGTTAGCCTGCCGTTAGTGTTCTTAGTGCTATTGCAGATTTTGCTTGCTGCCATTTTGAGCATGGTTATTTGAATGTGTGTGTGTATATACATACATATATGTATATACATTTAACATATACTGAAATGCCTGTGTTTAATATACATACATATGTGTGTGTATACCCATATATATAATATATACAATTACATTTATTCATATACATACTACTCACTTACTTATTAAATGCTTCTGCTATTTATTATCTTATGTATGTAAATTATCTATGTAAAATATTTTGATTAAAAACTATTTTCCCGCAGTGCCGAAAAATCGCCATCTTTTTTTAAACTTCAATTGGTTAAGTGAACCAATTTCCAGTTTAGTGGTTCATGTGATTCAGTCGATAGGTTCTTTGAGTTCACTTCGTGCTTCTTCTTTCTTTGAACCTTTTCCTGCTCATTTTGAGTTGCTTAAGCCTGGCTCACTTTGATCGTTTTGCATAGCTTTTATCGATAACTTATAATAGATTTGCTCATTGTTTTTCTTGTGGAGCCAATTCAAACACGATGATCACAAAAAACTGTTCAGAAAGTATTTTAATGTCGCTAAAGACATTAAAAAAAAAAGGACAAATGAATTTATTGCAAGGCTATAATAATTTATTTATTTAGTTATCTTTTTTTTAATCAAAGCATTGAAATGTAAATAAAATATTTTAATTTTGGTGTGTTTTTATTTAATAAATAAAATATACTCATATTAAAGTCTTTTAGTTTAGTAAATAAATTTGGATTCAATTTAAGAAAATATTTTGATTTTGAAATGCGTTTTAAATTAAAAGGATATTTATAAGTGATATAATAAAAATAAAATGAATCAATTTAGATTAAATTTAATAAATGAAGTATTTTAGTATTGTAATGTGTTTTGGTTTAATAAGTACATATTAATTTAATGTAGTAAATGAAATATTTGAATTCTAAAATGTGTTTAATTTAAAAGAATATTTGATACAATAGAAATATAATAAATAAATTCAAATTCAACTTAATAAATTAAAACCTTTTAATTTCGAAATGTATATTTAATAAATAAAATATTTGAATTTCGAAATTTTTTCATTTAAAATGATATTTTAAATAATAAAACTAAAATAAATAAATGTAAATTTAATTGAGTAAATAAAGAAATTTAATTTTAAAATGTGCTCTAAAATGTAATCGAACTCCAAAGATTGCTAATCGTACAGAAACGAATTAAATGAACGACTCGTTTGCCACAACTGAACCACTTCCGTAAAAACTGAAAGGAATTGAATCTATTGGAAGCAGAGCTGATGGAGCTGAACATTTTTACACCAATTAAACACATTTATTGAACATTATTAATAAATATATGCAAATAAAAGTTTTTAAATATTTTGTTAGTTTTTGGCAAAAATCCAAATATAAACGATTTGACTGCTGGAAGAGGGTATCAGAAGCGAGCAATTTTGACACTTAACCTTTTCGAAAAAAAAGCCTAGCATTACAAGAAATACTTCTTGATACATATATACATATGTTATATGTACATTTTATATGTGCATGCATGTGTAAACACTTGTAGTACATACAATTCGAAAACACACACACACACACAAACATACAAACTTATGTATGCATTTGGGCAGACAAAAATATATGTTTGCATGTGTGTGTGTATGCTCGCACATGTGAATGCATATATATGTATGGGTGTATGTGTGTATTCGTTGTCACGAACGAAACATACAAAAAACGATGAGCAAAATTGAGTCAGATGACGACAAGAGCCAAAAAGCACAGAACCAGCAACAACAACAGCAGCAGCAACAGAGGTATCAGCAGCAGCAGAGCAGCAGCTGCAACAATGCTAAAAACACACCAAATCGAAGGCAAAAGAAAATAGTTGCATCGAATGTTAACGCACACTGAGCGTCAGAGTCAAACGGAGTGTATTACAACACTACCCAACATTTATACATGCATATATATGCAGATGTATGTATGTAAGTTTATACATGTGCATACGTAATCATTATTACTTAACAGAAATAAGTAAAATAAATAATAAAGAAATAATAAAAAGTTAATACCTAAGAAGTATAATAAAAAAATATATATAATAATATAAGACATTTAATATAAAAAATTAATATAAAATAAAGGAAATAGAATAAAAAGAAATATAAATAATACTTGAAATATAATAAAAAAAAATTTATAGAATAATACAAGAAATATAATAGAAAGATATAAAAAACAATTTAATCAAAATAAATAACTAAATAGATGAACTTATAATAACAATTTTAAACAGCTTAAATATTACAAAAAAAAAAAATTATTTATTTATAAACATAATTAAAAAGCATAAATTTGAATTTATTTTTTATTTTTATCAAACACACACATAATGTAAAAAATATACATATTAAATATCATTTATTTATTTATTAAAAATAAACAAATTTTAACATTTAAATTCGAAATATAATTTATTTATTTATTTATATATGAAATAAAAAGAATAGCAATAAATACAAATACAAATTTAAAGTTAAAAAATATATACAAATGAAAATATTATTTATATATATTTTATAGCAATAAACATAACTAAAAACATTTAACGTATTTTATCAGAAATTATCATATTTTAATAAGCACAAATTTTGAGTATTATTTCGTCAAATAAAAAGCATCAGAAATAAACGTAATTAAAAAAACTCATCATAAATATAAGTTATTTACTTATATGTGCAATTAATAATTATTTTCAAACTGTGCAGAAATAATAAAAAGTTAACATTTTGTATATGCCAAAAACATTTAACTTTGCAGATGTTGTTGTTGATGGTACAAAAAAATTAGAGGCTCCTGTGCTACTAGCACGCTCTCTCTCTCTCTCTCGCTGCTGTCTGTTTCTGCTTGGAGTGAGTCAAAAGTGTCTGCATATATACATACACATATACATACATATATACATATGTGTATACATCTAGCTTTGTCCGACACACACACACACAGCCACACATACTTTACTACATATATCTGTATGTAGTTGAAATATTTGCACTTAAAAATTTTGCTGCTGTGTTCGATTTGCTGAGTGTGAGTGAGAGCGAGAGAGAGAGAGAGAGAGGAGAGAGAGAGGGAGAGAGGGAGAGAGAGAGAGAGAGGGAGAGAGAGAGAGAGAGAGAGAGAGAGAAGTGCACAAAAGATTCCCAAAAATCGTTAATGTTGTTATGTGACCAACAACAAGCCACCTCTATATACATATGTCAAAACTCGCTATAGTAACTGCTGTCCCCATTCGATTTTTACAACATCCCTGCTAAAATAGCGTAAAGTTCAAATGCTCATTTTTTATCGATAAAATAAACAAAAGTACATAATTTATAAAAATTTCACCAACAATTTAAATTTATCCAATAGATATATAAAAATAATAAGAAATAAAAAAATAAATAAATCCAAAATCCCAAAACATATTCATTAGCATTTTTTATATGTCTAGATATAAATAATACAGGCACAGGGTAGTTCAGCTCGAGCATTTTTATTTGATTCATTTTTATTTAGTTATGAAGGAATCCAAATTAGGTAGGTAGTCGGAAAAAAAGTTCTTAAAGTTAATGCTCACAACAATATGTATACTTAAGTTATTTGAATGTAACAGATCTGTTATTTTATTTACTTTTTTTCATTTATTTGCTATTAACTGTGCCAAATTTATCGCTGCTTAACATGAACTCTTAAGTTTTGCTCGCTTATGTAAATAATAGAATTGAAACAAGTGTAACGAGAACAATTGAACACGATTATGAACTGTTATGCACCCTGTAATCAAGTCTGTTAACGTTCGATAATATTCGAATTCAGTGGACGACAGCTGTTCGTTTCAAGTGGTTTCCAAATCGAAACCTTATTCCATCAGCTACCAGAACCAAAGCACAGTTTAAATCAAATATAACAGAAATATACAAGAACTGATTCCATTGCTTTAGAGTTTGAATTGCAACACTTTTTAATGAATTAAATAATAAATAATTAATTATTATTTATAATATTTTAATTGCAAAAATAACATTTAATTTATTACATACATGTGCTAAATTCTTATGTATATTTTTATATTCATTATATAAAAATGAAAGCCTGTAACAATACATATATGAAAGATTATTTCGCCTGAATTAAAATATGCGTTAATTAAAACTTTATTAGTCAACAGCCACAAAACTGATCGAAAGTTTAACTCATGGGAAGGAAATCTAACCCAATCTATCTCAAACTTACTACAGATCTGTTTTCAACGAAATTGTCTAGTGGAAATTTTATCATTGTCTCGACATCCGAAATTGCTTGTTCGAACTGCCGTCTGCGCACGGTGATTTGATCTCGTTGAAACCTTTCTTTGAATGTGTGCCCGTCGAGACAATGATACCATGTTTTAGATTTGCACTACACATTTTGCGGATTGTGCTTACAAAATTGGTCAAAAATTGAGCCACCCCACTTTACGAAAGGTCCAAAAGCGAACACATTGAAAATTGAGTGTCAGCTTGCACACAAAAAGACAAGGATGTGGAGTGTTGCTGCTATTTTCCCACAAAAACTTGATGCATTTATTTATTGTTTTTTTTTTTTATGTGTATAGGGTATAAAAAGTACATTCGCTATACACACAGACACACACACACTATATATATATATATATATATATATAGCCCCAACCGGTTCATTTGCTAACAAATGTTCAATACACACACACACATACAAATTCAAATCCAAATTTGTGTTTGTTTATATACTATATTAATATATACAGTGACTCTCAGTTCAACTGGAACAGCGCCTAGCAAAAAGTTTAATTGCCTGCCATAAACTAACTATCCAATATTTTTCAAAAATTCCAAAGACCGATGGCAGGTACATATATTAACCACCTAAATGAGTATATGACCCCCATAAACTGGGGTTTCCCCACCTGCTATATTATCACATATTATTTGTAACCAGGGCGTTATGGACACCTGGGTGCCATAAAACCCGGATTTTTTACATCAGGTTGATTATTTTCGGTGTAAATAGACCTATCCTTCGTAGTCAGTTTAGTTATATCCTGCATCTCGGGTGCCACCAGCCAACAAGGACCACGGACAAACGGACTACTATTGAGCAACGGAATCTCATCCTGGAACACTTCAAGTTTGGATATTCACATCGCCAAATAGCTTAAATGGTAAATCTAAGCACCACAACTGTATTCAACATCATTTGGCGCTTCGTCGACGAAAATCGGATAGAGGACAAGGGCAGAAATGCACCAAACAAGATTTTCACCGAACAGGAGGAGCGGAGGATCATCAGGAAAATAAGGGAAAATCCCAAGCTATCGGCTCCAAAACTGACTCAACAGGTGCAGGATGAAATGGGGAAAAAGTGCAGTGTGGAAACTGTGCGCCGGGTTCTGCGCAACCATGACTTTAATGCCCGAGTACCACGGAAGAAGCCCTTTATAAGCGCACAAAATAAAGGCACTTGGATGACATTCGTCAAAACCCACTTGGACAAGGATTTGGAGTTCTGGAACTCATTTATATTTGAAGATGAGCCCAAATTCAACATTTTTGGCGCAGACGGACGGAATTATGTGTGGCAACAGTCCAATACTGAGCTGAGTCCCAAAATCCTAAGGGTAACAGTTAAGCACGACGGAGGAAGATTCATGGTATGGGCATCTATCTCGGAAGCCGGCGGTGGAAATTTGGTGTTTATTGAAACAACAATGGACGAGAATGTGTATTTCAATATATTAAAGGAAAATTTACTCCAAAGTGCCGAGAAGCTAGGAATCCGGCGTACTTTCCAGATCTACCACGACAACGACCAGGACAACAGCCAAGCATAAGTCCGGATTAGTATGGTCCAGGCTTATCTGGAACTGCCCCCACAAGATAATTCCACAGGCCCAGTCTCCAGACGTAAATGTTATTTATATTTTGTGGGCTCTGCTGGAAAATACCATCCGGAATCACAGATCCGATCTCAAAAATGCTCTGCTGGATGAGTGGAGCAAAATCAGTCCAGAAACGACCCGGAAGCTGGTATCTTCCATGAATATAAGGTTAGGGGAAGTTATTAAGGCTAAAGGATATCATACTAAGTATTAATATCCTTATTTAAGTTTTTATACGCTTAATATGTTACTCTTCTAAGACTGTTCCAAAAAAACTTTGACATGTATTTTGAATATGTTTTCAGTTTTTGACTAATTTTAGTTAATTAATTAGTATTTTAATAAAAACTCAAGTTTCCTTTTCAAATGTGATATAACATAAAACAAATTGGCATTTAAACATTTTGTGTTTGTTTTTTTTTGTTTAAACCTTATAGCACTTTAAATTTTTTGCTAGGTGCTGTTCCAGTTGAACTGCGAGTCACTGTATATATACATATAAATAATGTTTGCAAATCACAAACAAATCAACAATTACAAATCCCAGAACAAGTATGCATATACGTATAATATATAATGCATATATATGCGTGCATAACACACATAAAGAAATACATATATTTACATATATATATATATATATGTGTGTGCATGTGTGTTGGTAAATTTATTTCATGGCAAAACCACTTTCGAAGAGTTTCAAACCTGTTTAAGTTTGTTGTTTTGTCGTCTGAAATATGAAAATACACTGCTTGCAAGCAGTATTTGTACACTGCTTTCACACAGCGAGATGAGTTTACTCGATTTATGTTATGTAAAAGCTAGATCGAAAAATTGGAATGAATTTCGTTTGTGGCAGCTAAGAAGGAAAAAAGATCAGCTTATTGCCAAAAAATTAATTAATTAATTTCAGTAGCCTCTACGGTTTTTAAAAGTTGACTTTTTTCTTAAAGATTAAAATAATTTTTAGCTCACAATTTACGATTTTATTTTTTATTTAATGTGTTTATTTAATTGAGTAATAATATTCATATATTTTTAGAATAATGCTTCTCTCACAATTTACTATTTGAATTAAATAAATAATTATTTTGACACCTTTGAAATTATGTTAAAAAAATCACCCAGCTTAACATAGCGTTACCAATAATTTTAAAATCTTTTTTACACCGTTTTTTTTAAATGAAGCTGTTCCTGATCGATACATTTCTCGAAGAGCAAACAGGGCTTAATTCAATTCACAAATTTTGTATTCAAATGCGCCTCAATAGTATGTAAATATTTCATATTTTATTAAATTCATGTTATTACTTTTTTTAAAATTTTTTGGCTAGTTTTTACATTTTTCTGCGTCGGCATTAAATAAATTAATAAAAACATAAATTAATTTTGTTAAGTATTAGTGAAATTTTAATTATATTAAAATAAACAGATTTATAATTAATTTAATTTATTTGTTTGTTTTTTATTTGTTGTAAATTTTGTGTCGACATTAAATAAGTAAGCAAATAAATAAAAGTAAATAAATACATAAATAACTTATTTTGTTATTGGTCCTATTTTTCGGTTATATTTCAATTTCAATATTAAATTTATTTGGTGCTTTTGTATTTGTTTTGCGTCGACTGATATTAGTCGAAATGAAGTAAATAAATAAAACACAAAAAATAAATAAATCTTGGTAAATATTAATTGAATTCAATTTTTGGCAATTTTCGTCCAACAAGCAGATAAACATAAGCACAAACCAAAAGAAAAAAAAAAACCGACCGACAAATTTCGGTGCACTTCAATACAAACAAACAAACAAACACACACACACACACACACACACACACACACACACCTACACCTACACCTACACATACAAAGCACTTAAAGAGTTGAATTTAAAAGAATTTGTTTTCGTAACAAATTTCGGCGCCCATAAACTATGTATCCGTGTGTGTGGTGGTATGCACTTACGCATATACAATATAAATACATGTGCAGGTATGCACACACGCCATACACATACGTACAAGCGTGTAACTAAATATATGCATGCGTATACCAAATACATATGTATGTGTGAGTGAGTGGGCATGTGTGAACAATGGTTTTTTATATGAGAGCAGCGAAGAGCACCAGAAAAAGGAATACGAAAATAAGATTCTATTGGCACACACACACGCACACTATGTATTTTTATAATTTGTGTGTTTGTCGTTTTAAGCTATGCTGCTTCTTCTTCGCAGCATTTTAGCAACACCAATACAAATACAAATACTTTTGCAATGCATACACAAGAATAATATGTATGTGTGTGCGTTCGTGTGTGGAAGCATTGTCCATGCAGCGCATATGTATGTGTGTGTGTGTATCACAAATCTAGCAGACATATTATATACAATCCACACACAATATAAATAACACAAGTATATATGTATGCGAGTGTGTATGTTTATTTGTAGGGCACTCACACCTTGGGCGGCAAATTCAATTTTTTTTTTGTTTTCGCTTTCCATGTAATGTATTTTATTTTTACATACGATATGCATACAGATACATTTTTTTTATTTGCGATATTTATTACACAACAGCATTTATCTTTTTGAGCAACACAAACACCCACGAAAATACATATTTTTTGTATTTAATTGTAATAAATATTTACTTTATATGTTTTATTTTACCAAAAGTTGGCGTTTTTCTTTTTTATGTGCAACGAGCGCGTACCAAACGACGACCGCAAAAATATAAATACATTCAACGCATCCGCTACATATACATATCTATGTATCTAAATATACATATACATATATAGATATATATATATGAATTTATATATATATATATATATATATATAATATATATATAATATATATATATATATAGACAGAGAGGCGTCCGCGGCACACGACCGTACGGTTGGACTGTGGATTCTTTTTTACAGTCGTTTAACATTCCCAATCTGAACAATGAGAACAGAGCTTGAAACAAATTGATGCACCTAACATTATGTTAAAGACGTTGCAACCCACCAGTGATAAGAAAATAAAAAAAAAATACTAAAATCGAATAAGACACGAATAAAAATTAAGCTTTTAAAAAAACTGAGCAGAAATAATTATATTGCATAGTAAATTTAATTTAAATTGTCTTAAAATAGATTATATTATTAGTTTGATATTTTACAATGCGTAAAAAAACATCATTTGCCAATTTCACATTTGGCCCAGGCTGGTCACTCTATTAAAATAAATTTGATATCGGTAAATTTTTTTGCGACTTGTACTCAAACTGGGCTTGAAATTCAGCTGAATTTATCGCCGGTAATTTCAGGGTTGCGGGCAGACAATTATAATTAGCAGCACTGATGTCGCCAAAAACAGCTGTTTCAATTATTCGCTATAAGATTTTTTGTAATTAATCCTTTTTGCATTGTTTTCATTCCACTACTAACTCTTTCGGTTATATATATATTTTTTTCTGTATATCCATTATTTGAAGTGTGGCTTCGATAACGCATATCCGCGTTTCATATCATTAAAGAATCCCATGCGTTCCACTTGATGAGTATTGTTTCGTGGCTTGAACGATAAACCGATAAATTATTTATTAGTGTAAAATAGCGTATTGCTTATTTCAATAATATATGCAAATATATATAATAAATAAATAATATATAATATATATAATAAAATTACAATATAATTTTCACGTCCCTGTTTTTTCTTAAATCACGGAAAATCACCAGCTGACGTTGGGTACTTTATATATCGATATCAATATGGAAAGTGCAAAAGTGTCATTTCGAACAGAGCGTCGTCGTCACACTGTGTGTGCGTATACATGTGTGTGTGCGTGTGTAACTCTTTCTTATTTGCAAATTCAAACATAATTTATTATTCAAATAAATTCACTTGAACCTAAAGGCAAAGTACAAAACATATGCGCAAATTGATTAACTAAAAATCTAAATCAAAGAAAATTGTATGTAGCTCTGCTAAATGTTGTGTGTGTGTAATATCGTGGTCATATGAGTGTGTGTGCAAGAATATATTTATGTCAATATAAGCCAATAAATTTATTAAAAGCAGCAGCAGCGCTGTTAAATTAACATTTCAGTTGAGTTAGCAGAATGTGAATAAAATTACATAAACCAAACATGATATGTACCATAGCAATCGGGGGATGTGCGTATTTACATACATATGATATATTTATATATATATATATATATGTGTGTACAGCGTTCAAGGTTTTTTGCAGAGTTGTTCAATGAAAAAAGTTCTCATATACTTATTTTGCTTGTATGTGTGTGTATACGCATACAGACATACATACAAATGTACCTAAAACCCAAACTGTTCTTCACTTTCTTCGTCTTTCTATTTTTCTTTACAATAACATTTTCAGCTGACAGAAGAAGAGTGCAGAGCTGTGGTCCGGCCGAAACGTTGGGTTTACACTGTTGTCAGTAGCGGTGCAGGCAGAAGCAGAAGCAGCAGCAACAGCAGAATTGCAACAAACGAGATCGTAAGCTGAAAAAAAAAACAATTGAACGGTACTTCGCGTTAGCATATCGACATGTCTGATCTTGGCAGCGGGGACGACGGTATCTCAGGATCAAGTAAGTGTTTAGTTGGACAAAATTATTTGTGTGTGGTTGCAAAGATCCATTTACACGACTAAATTCTTAGTATTATATTATGGAGTGTAAATGGGTCTTGCATTTTATAAGCACTGTTCATGCAAATGGGTCTTATTCTTATAAAATATTAAATTAATATTATGAGATGCGAGGCACATTTACACGACCAATGTGGTTGCAAAAACCCATTCACACGATTAAATCCGTATTATATTATGCCGTGCAAATGGATGATGTATTTATAAGCACTTTGTTCTTGTAAATGAGTCTTACTCTTATAAAGAACCCATAGGTCGGAAGTAACTATGTGGTCGCAAGACCCAACTACACGACCAATTTATTACGCCTACTTTGCCAATGTAAATGGTTTTTATCCTTCTATATATGTAAATGTGTCTTTTTCTCATAAGGAGCTTATAAATGATAAATAAAATATTTTGTATGATATGCAAGATCAAATTATATTGTTTTTTTTAAATATATATTATATTATGATCCAAAAATATGTAACTTCTTTATATGAAATTTTGTTGAACGAATTTTTTTTTCAGAGTACAATGCAAGTAATATGGAAGGTTCTTCAAGCAGGAACGAGTTCGAATCATCTGGTAAAGGTATGACCATATTTTAACTTAATTATTGCCGTTTAATTAAAAAACATTTGCTGACAATTGGATTCGCCCTAAAAATGATAGTTGTTTAAAATTCGTTATGCTCCCCAGTAGTTTTTTAATTTTTTGTTTTATTTAGTACCAACATAAGTATTTATTGTTATGTTAATTTTTTATATGCAGCTGGCAATGTCAATGAACAAGAGTTGGCTACAAAAATGCTCCAAATACAATCAAAACGCTTTTACTTGGACGTAAAACAAAATCGCCGCGGACGATTTATTAAAGTGGCTGAGGTAAATATAAAAATATATATAAATGTAGTCGAGCCTTTAAATTAACATTGTCATTATAAATTCAAATTTCGATATTATTTTTAATGGGGGCTCACACACGAATAGTTGTAGCAAGTTGCATGATGAATTTAAGGAGGAATTAAATGTATTATTTCAGTTATATATTTTTATTTATTTTAAATTTATATTTTTCATATACCATTCTTAAATGCATTTTTTCCTCAATTTTGCACTTTCAAATGTAGAAAACTCATCCCAGTTATCTGAAATATTTGGTTTACTTTTCCTTTTTCTATTCTGATACTTTGATACCGAAGGTGTCATAGTATATTGGTTTTGTGCAATGTGCGTCATTCTGTCCGTCTGTATGTATGAACGCAACTTTTATCGATACCCTAAATGATAGGGACTTGAAACTTGCTCGCGTGAGACAAAGAGTAAACATTGGAGTGCTACATCCCCTAGGGGGCATGGAAATCGATAAAATCGATAGTCGCAAATCGATCAAGCCAATATCTCCCACAATTTTAATCCGAAAGTCACCAAACTTGGTTGGAAGGTTGTTGGCGATGTCCTTCAAAGATCAGAATATACCGCAGCCACCTGGCCCTCGCCCCTAAAAGTTTTAAATGGCTATATCTTCCGCAGTCTTTGATTTAGAGCCGACAAATTTGGTATTTATATTATTGGTAGCCGCCCTTAAAACCCGATAACAAATTTGCATGGCCACGTCCACACATGCGCACATAATCGCCAAATCAGTTACCAGTTACCAAACTTGGAATGTAGATTGCTAAGATCGTACTCCAAGCATTGTTTTTTTGCCCATTTCCGCCTCCAAAATTTTCAAAAACTCATCTTCCGCAATTTAAGAGCCAAAGTTACCAAACTTGGAAGGAAGATTACCAGGAACCGTTTCTTACAATTATTTTGGCCCCGCCCATTCCCTCCCCCAAACTTTTCAAAATCTCATCTCCCGTAATTTAAGACACATAGTTACCACACTTCGAAGAAACGGTACTAGCTTATATCTATCGCAATTTGAAAGGCAAACTTGGACAGTATTTCTTGGCTACCCCATGTATTTTGGTACCTGTTATCAGCTTTTATTACGTATGGTATTAAAATATTTCGCAGCTGGTTACACCCGACTTCTCTCTTGTTTTTATAATTGTTTAGATTAATGATTGTTTAGAGCTGTTTTCGGTTTAGTTGCCCGTAGCCGATATTATATTAAAAATAAAATGCAATTTAAAGTAATCATTAAATAAATAATAATTTTCTAAAATGAACAATTGATTTATTAAAATTAAACAAATTGAATTCCAAATAAAATTTAAGTTAAAAAATATTAAGATATATAATATTTCTGTGGGTGCTTATATTAGAATAATGATTTTGTTTAATATTTGTAAAATTAACCAAAATTAACATTGGAAACTTAACGGATTTATCAATTAATGCTTTGAGCTATATTGACGACGTTATTAATTTCTGTTAGTGTTGGGTTTCATATTCATATTTTAATTTATTGAATAAAATATATATTTATGCTAATTTTCAGATTGGAGCCGATGGGCGACGAAGTCAAATATATTTAGCGCTTTCGACAGCGGCCGAGTTTCGCGACCATCTATCATCATTTAGTGACTATTATGCTTCTTTAGGTACGCAGTTAAACATATTTATATTTTTCAATAATCAATAAACTGATTAAAGAAAAAAATATTCACACAGGGCCACCAAATACAGACAATTTGCCAGAAGATGGTAAATTAAAATCAGAGATGATGATGAAGGACAATAGACGATATTATTTGGACTTGAAGGAAAATACGCGCGGCCGATTCCTTCGGGTAAATATTATATATATTATTACAGTTGCAAACAAAATATTAATGTGTAAAAAGTTATTTGTTTTTAATATATATATATTTAGAAAGAATAGCACTTCATATCTCGTTTATTTATTTCTAATTTTCATAGCAACTTTTATTTTTTAGATAATTTTCTGTCTTAGATATAATAGTTCTTTTTTTTTATTTTCATTTTAATTCAATTTAAATAGGTTGAAAACGTTGAATAAAATTTAATTTTAAGAAGAATCGTCTTCCAAATTTAATCTAATCCTTCAACATACGACGATTTGTATTATTTTCGCAATTGTATTATTAATATTAATGAATTCATTTTCAGGTTTCGCAAACAATAACAAGAGGCGGGCCCAGATCTCAGATTGCATTGCCTGCACAGGGCATGATTGAATTTCGGGATGCGTTGACTGATTTGTTGGAGGAATTTGGCGCTAATGATGGCGGGTAAAGTATTAAAAAAAACTGTAAACAATAAAGTAAAATTAATGTAATTAAGTTAACAAAGTTCAAATTAAAATTAAATGACAGATATTCTATAAATTAAAACGAAATGGTTCTGATAAAAGCCTGATTTGAAAAGTTTATTCAAAAGGAACGAATATAGCTAATCATCATAATTTAGCCAATTAATCTTTTTCCCAATTTTATATTTCAGATTTAAGGGCGATTTACCCGAAGAACGTCACATGAAAGTGGATAATAAAAACTTTTACTTTGACATCGGCCAAAATCATCGCGGCATTTATATGCGCATCAGTGAGGTATGATTTAAACAATTTGTATACAGTTGCGTGCACTAGCACCTGCAAATGTTTTTTTTTTAAAGAATTAGGTTAATATTTTAGAAGTAGAAAACAATAACATTATTCAACGCTTTCAACTTATTTAAATTTAATTGAAATTAAAAAATAAAATTGTATGAAAAGGTAAAAAATTAAAATGAAAAATTTTTCATTTCTTTTCTTTTATTTTTTTAATTAAATATTTTAAAGATATATATTGAAAATAAATTTAATTTATTACAGTAATACTAAACATATTTAAAATCAAAATTAAAATCAATCAATTATTAAATTTTTTACCGAACTCTATATATACACTGTGTATTATTTAAGTATTTTAATTAACGTTTTTTTCATATTTTTCACAGGTGAAGAACAATTTTCGCACTTCGATAACTATACCTGAGAAATGTTGGCTACGATTTCGTGATATTTTCAACGATTATTGCGACAAAATGAAGAAATCGTCCGATTTAATCACTGCCGATAATAATCTACCAACAACAACAAATAGTCTCAAATAATTGACAAAAATGTAAACCAAGAATAAAAACAACAACAACAAATGTTAGTAAAGTTCTCACAAAAAACAAAAACAGAAAAGATATGCAAAACAACAAAAAGAACAAACAACAAAATTCAAAGCGTTTTCTGCGTTTAAACATTTTTGCAACGATTGAACAAACAGTAACACTGAGAAAAATGTTTATTGTTTACGATATTATTATGTAAATATTTTATGCCAACTGCTGCTAAAAAATAAGCTATGTGATTATTATAAACATTTGCTTAACTTGATAATAATTTGTTTAAAAGGGCTTTTAATTTAATTTGTATTTATATTGATGAAAAATACTAGAAATTAGCATTTAGCGCTGATTGATTGATACATATATGTATATGTATGTATGTATGTATGTAAATTAGACCAGATTTTTGTTTAATTTATTCACTAATTAAATTAATTGAAATACTTAAAGATGAATATAAGTATTAAGAGATTCTTCATACCAATCACATTTGCATTGCTAATTCAAATCATTTATTTTTATTTGTCCAACAAAAAAATTTAGATTACGTAACGCGATACAAATCATTTATTTTTATTTGTCCAACAAAAAAATTTAGATTACGTAACGCAATACATTATTATTATTATTGAGTATAATATTTGTAGCTAAAAAAATACGCAATTGTGGATACAAATTCGAATAAGCTTATGCATTTGTTTGTTATTATATTACTCTGTACCTTGGTAACATATATGTATATATATATATATATATACATATTTATTTCGTACTCTGTGAATATTGTGACCAATTTTGTGCAATACTACTCAGTTGCAATTATCAGCTTTATATTTTAAAATATATGTATGGATATATATATATACGATCTTGGGATCCATATAAAAATACTACACCAAAAAAAATAGTTAGAAGACTTTTTTTTGGCTTGTGCAAATTATCCTATGATAATCTGGGATCGGTTCGGTTCAGATCAGTTGGCATCAATTAGTTATTCGTTAAATCGATTGTAGAAACAAACAAAAAAAAAAAACACTTGGTAGATTTAATAGTAGTTAAATTAAGTGTATAAATTTCATCATAGAATATATTTATATATATATATCCAGTTGATGTAACTTACAAAAATTTCGTCGTAAATATGAATGTTACAAAAATTGTTATAGCTTTTAGAAATATGTTACAAATTAAAAAATGTCTTAAAAATACTTACTAAAAACAGAAAAAAAACGTTTATAAAACAAAAGTTTCAATGTGATCACGTAGAATAAATAAAACAAATATTAGGAACTAATACAAAATGCATAGCAAAAAAAAAAACAAAGCAAAAAACTAAGTATGTGTTTATGTAAATCATGCGAAATATATATATATATATATATATATATGCAAAGTTAAGTGTTACATTAAAATCAAATTTCAGCCTATTTAAATGGATAACTTAATAATATTTATTACTGATAAATGATAAACAACAACATACACCAATACATAGAGAAAAATATAAAAAAAAGTGAGCTATACTAAAATTCACTAATTAATATACATATTATATATTAGAGATAAGTCTGTACATTGTATGGCGATTACCCCCCCCCCCCCCCCCCCCACAACCACCACCCCCACAACCACCACCCCCACAACCACCACCCCCACAACCACCACCCCCACAACCACCACCCCTCCCCAGGTAGGTATGAAAAGCAATGAAAAAAATTAACAAGAATTAATTGCAGTTTTCGATAGCGACTTACTGTTGTATTAGCTGAAAATGTTAACTAACTAAACTAAATCCACACATACACCCATCTGCTAAGCTATATAATTATATATATATAACAAATTACTGGAAAACAATAACAGCAAAAAGAACAAGATCAATTGATAAGCAGTTAGCACACAGTTATTTCGAATACAGTGAATTTATCTATTATGTTGTTTATGAAAAAAAAGAAATAATTATTTTAAGAAATTTGTGAATATGAAGTATGAAAATAAAGTTAAATCAAATTATCCCTCAATCGCGTACTTAACTTAGCAATTTAGTTTTGAGAATCAAAGTCAGC
>JBAMBA010000065.1:0-31445 GCA_037043685.1 Drosophila hawaiiensis
TGTAATGAACAACGTGGAGCAGATGGGCTATTAATACGTTCGGAGTACGCGCTTGCTCGGGCCGATGCTCGCCGGCAAGTGGGGTGGGTTATTATTGGTCAACCGACATATTAAAAGGGCTTCCTATTTATTAGTTATATTTATTTATTTATATTATTATTATTTCGCGTACTATATTTTTTTACATAAAGAACGACAGACGAAGACAGACCATGGACATGAGAAAGAAAGAAAAGGTCAAAAGTAATCGGAGGATCGGAACACTCAAGTAATCAGGTCATCCTTTTTTTTTTTTTTTTTGTGGTGCTACCTTTTTGGCGCACTCGCCCACCCTGCCATGATCCTGCGGCCCGATATATACATCAGGATCCCTTGGGATGACCTACAGCAGCTATCCTACCTCCATCAGGAACTGCATGCTATCCACTTAACGAAGAATTCAATACATTTAAATATTAAACTTAGAAAGATATAGGTATTTTATATTTAGAAATGTAAGTTTGATTAATACCATTAGAACATTATAGTTATATATACAAGGAAGCGATAATTATAGTCTATATGCATGTTCGCAGAGAGATTATTAATTAAATTATTTAACAAAAAAAATGCCAGTTGATCAGCGCGGGTACTGTCTGCAAGTGGTCCTGCAGTAGATACATGCATCATCAATTCAACCCGGGCTTGCACATCTTCTAATATATGATTTCATGAGACAATTTTCTTTTAAATCTACTTGATATGCTTTGAATAATAGTAATACGAGCGAATCCAATATTAATCGCTTTGTGGGGTATATATATATATAGGTTTAGGGGCTATATTCGTTTATATGAATACTATGCATTCAGAGCATGGTCGCCTTGCGTTTTGAAAAACAAACAAAAATAATTTAAAGGAAGATATATAGTTGATTAGCGTAGTTGCTGTTGTAAAAGTACAGTTGCTCAAGTTTAAAGAGTAGCTTGCGAAAGGTTACCTAAGCGCGACTCATAATAAAGAAAGAGAGTAACTTACATACATCATCCCACGCTGGAAATACTTCCTGGTATTGGTGTGTGTGTGTGTCGCTGTAATTAGTTATGAAGAGAGAGTGCAAATATTTCAAGCCTCGTGCGAAAGCTCGCAGCGGATAATGATCATGGGAGTGAGCGATTATCACAAGCCACGTGCGAAAGCTCGCTGCAAGCATAAGCCGTACGCTTAGACAAATTTTTGTGTGTTTTTCATTCCGCATGCAATTCTAAATAGAGGGTACTTATTAGTTATATAAAATATACTTTTTTTTTTCTTAATTACACAGAATCGTCACAATTTCCATTTTTTTCTCTTTCACTTGCATTATAAGGTAACTATAATTCTTTTATGATTAATTAAACAAAAAAATTTCTTTTCAAATTACATTTGATTTAACTTTTACTCATTTACTTCGCCGAGTGCACACGTGAACGTGAATATTGAACTTTTCACTGAGGTTAATTTTTCATTATTCACTTTTGTATATAAAGAAAAAAAAAGAAGGAAATTTGCTCTAACTCCTTACTACTTTTGTAATTATTAACGTTGACTCCATGAGGTAGCTGGGTAAAGCTGATAGGCTTGGAATGTAGCAGAAGGTCCGCCAACAGTTGACGATGTTCATCCGTCTAAGTTCGGTCTAGGAATGCTAGTGAGATGCGCTCGATGAGCTTTTACATACTCTCCTTAGAACGACACACATAAGTTTGTGGGTATGGTCGAAGGTTAAGGCGTGCGCCAAGGGCGAGTCTTAAGAGAGACTCTCTTAAACACCTTAAATACAGCAATTTGGACAATCACTTAGCACAGACATCTCCACCGTGAACATGGGCGTGGCAAAGGCGCTATATTTATAAACTTCTCAATTTGTTGCTCCAATTAATCCCATCTTTCACGAACTACCAATCCATATTACGCCCCGTATTACGTGCCCATTCTAAAAAAGACACATTTATTTAAATTGGTGTCATTTTTTTGAATGGTTGTTAATTCATTTACCCTTAACACGTTTCAGAATAGGCACTGATATAAAAAGCGTTTCGTGCAGCAGCTTGCTGCGGCGAAATTTATTAGTTGTAGGCTTTTCTCCTTTAGACACTAATTTTTCTATTACACTGTACAGCAAATTCCACTATTTAAATTATTAAACATTTTTTTTTCAATGTTTGCAACGCCTTCAACTTGCTCGCTCAAAGGCTAGGAAATGAAAAGAATGTGTCCGCGGTCAAAAGAACTTATGAAGGCACGTTTTGGCAGAATTTTGCTTCACCCTTTATTTCAACAATTTTGGAATTTCCTTTCTTATTGTTTCTTTAATTTTTTTTTTGGAAGCTCACCACAATGGCTCATAGATGGCGCTATATGTGAAACGCACAAATTATTGCCCCTTTTAGGAGAAAGCTAAATTTATAAGCTCGACAAGCGAATCATTACACACCCTTCCGCCAAAATCACACTTTGGTGTTGAAAACTTCAAAGAGTGATAAACGCTTGGAGAGCCCAAATTAATGTAGGTAAGGTTATCATTGTTTAATGTCCTTTGCGTGATATTTGCCAATTGGACGGCCTTGTAAACCTTCTAGTTCGTAATAGCTATGACTGACTTTGGATTTGATTCTAGCTTTTACGAAGACTGGTGCCAATTTTGCACTGAAACTTTTGGCAAAGTTACTCAACTGGAAGTTTCTTCTATATACTTCTTGTCCAATATTATAGGAAACACTCCGACTACGTAAATTATAAAGTTTCTCATTGCGCCAATGCTGCTGTTGTATTCCTTTTTTTGCAGTTTCCCGTATAATGTCAAATGAGTCTTCTTTATTAAATATGACGGACCGGTCTTCCAACATTTGCAAATTCCGCAAGTTCTGGTACGTGGAACCATTAGTGATCATTTGTTGACCAAACGCAACACGATATGGGCTGCTACTTATGGTTGCATGAACACTAGATCTTAAGGCACAACATATTCGACTAAGATTTTCATCCCAGTTTTTTTGACTTGGATTTATACGAGTATAGGCTTTAATGGCCGCAATGATTGAGCGATTAACGCGCTCAGAAGCATTCGCTTGCGGTGTGTAACAGTGTTGCACGCCATATTTATTCAGAAGGGCGTTGAACTTATGACATTTAAATTGGACCCCATTGTCTGACAATACTATTTCCGGAACTCCGAAGGTGTGAAATATATCCTCCTCTACAAAACGCATGATTGCTTCAGCTGTGAATTTTTTTACAGCCTTTAAAAATGGATATTTCGACAAATGATCCACCGCCACAAAAATGCCTATATTGCCAGATTGGCTGCGAGGATATGGACCCAGAAAATCGACAAAAATCTTTTGAAAACATCTTTGCACAACTATGTTCTGCCGCAATGGTGGTCGTAACGAACGATTAGGATGCTTTGTACACTTACAAATGTCGCATTTGTTAATATACGATTTTACATCACTTACTAAATTTGGCCAAAAGTAATGACGTCGGATTCTTTCGAGAGTTTTAGTGATACCGCTATGAGAAGCGACTGGACTATCATGATTTTGCTTTAAAAGTTTTGGAACTAATTCTTTGGGAACCCAGATCTTCCAACACACATCATCAGCGACTTGATCGCCAGAGGCATGCTCAGCACGACGATAAATCACATTATCAATAATTTTAATACCAGGCATAAACGTCTGTTGGTTTTGAATCTTTCTTCTTAGTTCTTGATATTCATCAGAATTGAAATGTCTATCCTTAAGGTCGATGTTGGTATCGATACTGATTGACGATAAGTCCTCACAATGAATTCGGGACAACGCATCAGGAACTACATTTTGACTGCCTTTTCGGTGGTATATTTTAAATGTAAATCCTTGTAGTTTAAGAGCCCATCTGGCCAAGCGAGAGCTTAAGTCAGACTGTGACATGAGCCACTTCAAGGAAGCATGATCCGTATGTATAGAGAATTCCTGTCCTTCAATGTATGCTCTAAATTTCTTTACACACATAATGGCGGCTAAGCATTCTTTTTCCGTCACAGAATAGTTTCGCTGAGCCTGGTTCAACTTACGTGACATGAAAGCAATGGGAACCTCATTTCCGTTGCAATCGTGCTGCATCAATACTCCACCTACACCAGTATGGCTTGCATCACAATGGACAGCGAATGGCAGTGAAAAGTTGGGGCTATGCAGTACAGGCGCTGTACACAGTTTGTCTTTCAGGTCTACAAACGCCTTCTGCGCCTTGTCTGTCCAAGTAAACTTGCGTCGTTGCCTTAACGTGTCAGTAATTGGAGTAGCGATTGTGGCATAGTTCTTAATGAATTTGTGGTACCACCCAGTAGTGCCCAAGAACCTTCGCACTTGCTTTACTGACTTTGGGACTGGAAAATCTCGTATAGCTGCTACCTTTTCAGGGTCCGTCTTGATAATACCATTTCCAATTATATGTCCCAGATACTTTACTTCTTTAAGACAAAACCTCGATTTTTCGACATTTATGGTTAGTCCTGCGAGCGATAGCTGCTTTGCTAATACCTTAAGGACTGATAGCTGCCTTCCAAAAGTATCAGATACTACAAGTAGATCGTCAAGATAAATGAAAATTTCGTTTCTTAGATTTGCCGGTATAACTTTGTCCATGAGTTTGGACATAGTTTGTGAGGCGTTTGATAAACCAAACGGCATTACTGTAAACTGATATAAAGGCCTTCCCGGGACTGTAAAGGCTGTTTTTTCCCTAGCCTTAGCAGTGAGCGGAATCTGCCAATATGCATCTTCTAAATCAATGCTCGTTATATATTCAGCCTTTGGAAGTCGACTCAAGATCCCATCTATTAATGGCATTGGATATGCGTTTTTTATAGTTACCGCATTAACCTTGCGACTATCTATACATAAACGCACTTTGCCTGGTTTTTGTACTAAGACGACTGGCGATGACCAAGGGCTATCCGACTCTTCAATTACGCCAAGCGCAAGCATTCTGTCAAGCTCCTCGTACATCAATTTTTCAATAGCGGGAGATACAGCGTAATGACGCTGTTTAATAGGCTGTGTCTCGTTAACTTCTATATTATGCATCAACCAGCAAGTCTTTCCCAATCCTTTTTCCGCAAATGCAGGAAATAGATGCACTGTTTCTATTAATTCCTTTTTCTGCAAATCTGAAAAGATTATCTGCGCGGAGTCGTCAACTTGTAGGCTCATTACAGACTGCGATTGTTCTTTATTCATAACAAACAAGGGTAATAAATTAAAACTACGCCAAAAATCTAGGCCGAGATATAAGTTTTGAGACAAAGATGGTACTATATACATAGACAATGGCTTAGTCTCACCGCGGAAACTAACTAGCGTCGTTATCCTACCAATAATCGGTTGTTTATGGCCATCTGCCGTACAAACATTGGAATTCATTGCCTTGAAGTTGGTGTGACTGTCTAATAGTTCTTGTGCTAAACTCCCTCCTATGCAACTGATAGAAGCGCCAGTGTCCATTAAACCGCTAATTGTCTTCCCACACAGCGACACTAACGCATATGGTCGGATATCGTTGACGTCCTTTATCACTGATGACATGATTGCCTTACGGGATACTTTGCATAGTTTTCGGAAAGATATTCTTCGTCAGGTAATTTTTCGTTCAAGTTTTTGAACTATGATCTAAAGGACTACTAGCGAGTAAAGTCAAGTCCGGTAGTTGATCGAGTGAACTGATCATTTCATCAGTTACTCGATGTTCGTTCCCTTCGAAACAAGTTTGCGTGCACTGGTCGACGGTGCACGTGACACTTCGTTTTTTGAAGCATTGCACTGGGTACATGACGGTTTGTATGTGTCACGCCTTCCGCATCCGTAACAGAACACTTTACGTTCTGCTTCACATTCTTGGTATCGATGACCATGTCTCCCACAATTCCAACACGAAACATTCATAGCAGCGATCTCTGGATTTTCTAACTCCTGCTCGCAATCTGCTTGCATTGCAATTTCATGAACCTGCCGTCCTGAATTTAAGCTGAGAAGGAACAATAGTTTTTGTAACTGCTTTCATGAACCGTTCTCTTCTGCGTACGACATGTCGCAACTGCTCTAGATTATAAATCGGTACGTACAAAATCCCATGCTCACTTCCGGTAATAAATTTGCTTGCAGCACCTCAAGCAAAGACTGCTCGGACATAGGCTGAGTAAGCCTATCGGCTAACAACATAACTGCCTCATGATAGGTGTCAAAAGGTTCGTGGTGTTTTTGTTTTCTCAACGAAATGGCTGTGCGAATGTCTAAGTCCGTTCGACCATCTTTAAAATGGGCCTTTAACGCTCGACACAAGTCTGGCCAACAAACGCACGGAACACTTTTATGGTATCTCCAATACCATTCGCTACCGCTGTCTTCAAACAATTTACTAGCATAGCGAGATAGCAGCTCAAAGTTGCCATCCAACGACTGTGCTGTAAGAGCTTCTACGCGATATATAAATTCTTCTACCGATAACGATGAACGTCCCGAAAATCTCAACTTCCAATTAGAAATAATCTGGCTAATTCTATCAGAACGTAAACTTTCGCACTGCTGCGATCCTATTGGCGTGAAACTACTTGTTGGCGGTACACCGTTACTAGGGACATTTTCCGAATCTCCTGGACCAGGGAGTTGAAATAGTTGTTCAAAAGTTTGTCGTTCTCTACTATGAAAAGATGGCCTAGCAGATGGCTGTACATCTGCAGGGTTGCCTACAGGATTCTGCATTGCTAGTCTTTGAAACCCTGTCTCAATGGCTTGGGACAAAAGTTGGGTCTGTTGAGCCATTGCTGTCGCCATGGCGCTGACAAGAGTTTGTTGCAAGTTGGTAGCAAGTAGGTTGTGAGCGTTATTTTGGTCCACAACTGGGTACGACTGCTGAGACGCTCTTGCCTCTTGAGTAGCACTTAGCTCTGTGCTAGTACTAGCTATTACTTCGACGGGGTTGGACTGAGGAACTGTACACGACTCAATTCCCTGCCTTACCGCTGATACCGAGCTAATTCCCGCCTTTGAAGTCTGCATTTTTCCTGTTGTAGCGACTTTAGGCATATCTTGCGTTATAACTTTAACGACTTTAGACTTAGATCGTGTTATAGGGCTTTGGGGCTTCAATGCCACCCTAGCAGGCTGCGATGCAGCTAACTCAACTGCCAAATTCTGAGTTGAAGTATTAAGTGAAGTTCTACAAATAGGACAAACTCGTTTGTTACCTGTTCTATTGTTAAAACAAGTATGGTGAAAATAATGGTTACAACTGGTGGCTAGAAGCTGTGCCGGGTGTTCAACCTCTAATGTACACACGCAACAACTCACACTTTCCAAATTAGCAAGAGAATTTAAATTGTCAATACTTCGACTTACTGACATTGCTATACTAACATAGCAAACTATTAAAATGATTTATATAAATGAGAAACAAAAGCAAACCATGTGCTAAAGATTCCTAACAAAAACGAAAAAAAAAGCTAATTTACGCCGAGCGATATATTCAAAATTCATTATTTGAGTGTGGACAACAATGCGAATTCCTTCTTGAGAGTAGGTATGCCGACCTTTACTTGATTTATTTGACCCCCAAAAAGATTTGGAAAGGAGAAACGATTGCATAGAGGTAAAAGAAAAGTGTAATTGCATCAATGATCCCATTTTCGTTTGTAAATTGAACAGTTATTGTTCCAGGCGAGAGTATAGTTTAAGAAGAAGAAGCACCAGCCAATAGGAACTATACTCCTCCGGCAAAAGACTGTCGCATCCGGAATAGAATCGAATGCTCAACTACTAAGAAAATAGCGATATTAAACCCGATCCAAATGGCGCGACCAACCACTTGAGTTGAATCCAGCGACACCCGAATCCGGCCCAATATTTTGGTTTGTAGGTATGTCCACAGACACGTAGGGAGTAACTACTTTTAATGTTCCACTCAGCGGCGGATCGTAGCTTAATTATCCATGAATCCTCGTCCAGCTTAAGCGTTACACCAATCGTAGCACCACTAGGAGGAATTTGAGCTTGTGCATTGTGAGTCTGGCAACACAATTATTTTGAAATTGTAATTGTTCCTAGAACTTACACGAGCGCAATATTGTTTTGTTTACTGAGACGGTCATTATCAATATTTTTGAATCGAATAATATTACTACATCTCTAATATCAAAACAAGGACAGAGGTATGTGTAAGCAGATAGCTGCTACATCAGAAGTAGCTGACCTCGAAATTTGTGAGCCTGTATAGGTGCAAAATACTAGTATGGTTTCTCTTCTTTTTTTATTTTCAATACTACTGTAGATCGGAGGCCTAACCGATGGCCTTTCGATTAACCTCCTGTTAGCTTATTGAACACTAATATTTTTACTTGAAACAGGCCCCATACGTTGGGCGCCAAAATAATATTATAACTAATTATTAATAACTGTAATGAACAAAGTGGAGCAGATGGGCTATTAATACGTTCGGAGTACGCGCTTGCTCGGGCCGATGCTCGCCGGCAAGTGGGGTGGGTTATTATTGGTCAACCGACATATTAAAATGGCTTCCTTGTTATTAGTTATATTTATTTATTTATCGCGTACTTTATTTTTTTACATAAAGAACGACAGACGAAGACAGACCATGGACATGAGAAAGAAGAAAAGGTCAAAAGTAATAGGCAGCTATCCTACCTCCCTCAGGAACTGCATGCTATCCACTTAACAACGAATTCAATACATTTAAATATTAAACTTAGAACGATATAGGTATTTTATATTTAGAAATGTAAGTTTGATTAATACCATCAGAACATTATAGTTATATATACAAGGAAGCAATAATTATAGTCTATATGCATGTTCGCAGAGAGATTATTAATTAAATTAGTTAACAAAAAAAATGCCAGTTGATCAGCGCGGGTATTGTCTGCAAGTGGTCCTGCAGTAGATACATGCATCCTCAATTCAACCCGGTCATGCACATCTTCTAATATATGATTTCATGAGACAATTTTCTTTAAATCTACTCGATATGCTTTGAATAAGAGTAATACGAGCGAATCCAATATTAATCGCTGTGTGGGGGTATATATATATATAGGTTTAGGGGCTATATTAGTTTATATGAATATTATGCATTCAGAGCATGGTCGCCTTGCGTTTTGAAAAACAAACAAAAGTAATTCAAAGGAAGATATATAGTTGATTAGCGTAGCTGCTGTTGTAAAAGTACAGTTGCTCAAGTTTAAAGAGTAGCTTGCGAAAGGTTATCTAAGCGCGACTCATAATAAAGAAAGAGAGTAACTTACATACATCATCCCACGCTGGAAGTACTTCCTGGTGTTGGTGTGTGTGTGTGTCGCTGTAATTAGTTATGAAGAGAGAGAGCAAATATTTCACGCCTCGTGCGAAAGCTCGCAGCGGATAATGATCATGGGAGTGAGCGATTATCACAAGCCACGTGCGAAAGCTCGCTGCAAGCATAAGCCGTACGCTGAGACAAATTTTTGTGTGTTTTTCATTCCGCATGCAATTCTAAATAGAGGGTACTTATTAGTTATATAAAATATAATTTTTTTCTTAATTACACAGAATCGTCACAATTTCCATTTTTTTTTCTCTTTCACTTGCATTATAAGGTAACTATAATTTTTTTATGATTAATTAAACAAAAAAAATTTCTTTTCAAATTACATTTGATTTAACTTTTACTCATTTACTTCGCCGAGTGCACACGTGAACGAGCTTTTTATATTTGCTAGACATATGAATATTGAACTTTTCACTGAGGTTAATTTTTCATTATTCACTTTTGTATATAAAGAAAAAAAAGAAGGAAATTTGCTCTAACTCCTTACTACTTTTGTAATTATTAACGTTGACTCCATGAGGTAGCTGGGTAAAGCTGATAGGCTTGGAATGTAGCAGAAGGTCCGCCAACAGTTGACGATGTTCATCCGTTTAAGTTCGGTCTAGGAATGCTAATGTGATGCGCTCGATGCCCTTTTACATATTCTCCTTAGAACGACACACATAAGTTGGTGGGTATGATCGAAGGTTAAGGCGAGCGCTAAGGGCGAGTTTTAAGAGAGACTCTCTTAAACACCTTAAATACAGCAATTTGGACAATCAACTTAGCACAGACATCTCCACCGTGAACATGGGCGTGGCAAAGGCGCTATATTTATAAACTTCTCAATTTGTTGCTTCAATTAATCCCATCTTTCACGAACTACCAATCCATATTACGCCCCGTATTAAGTGCCCATTCTAAAAAATACACATTTATTTAAATTGGTGTCATTTTTTGAATGGTTGTTAATTCATTTACCCTTTACACGTTTCAGAATAGGCACTGATATAAAAAGCGTTTCGTGCAGCAGCTTGCTGCGGCGAAATTTATTAGTTGTAGGCTTTTCTCCTTTAGACACTAATTTTTCTATTTCACTGTACAGCAAATTCCACTATTTAAATTATTAAAAATTTTTTCCAATGTTTGCAACGCCTTCAACTTGCTCGCTCAAAGGCTAGGAAATGAAAAGAATGTGTCCGCGGTCAAAAGAACTTATGAAGACACGTTTTGGCAGAATTTTGCTTCACCCTTGATTTCAACAATTTTGTTCCTTTTTCCTTTCTTATTGTTTCTTTTATTTTTTTTTTTCTTTGGAAGCTCACCACAATGGCTCGTAGATGGCGCTATATGTGAAACGCACAAATTATTGCCCCTTTTTAGGAGAAAGCTAAATTTATACGCTCGACAAGCGAATCATTACAAGGTTACAGTGTGTTTTATATATATATATTTACATATATATATATATATATTTGTGTGAAAGTGCGGTAGAGGACAAAAGGTATGTTACAGCAATTAGTGAAAGAAAAATATTCGCAACCAATTCCAACCGTTGTAGGCCATTCCTGGGGAAAGAATATAGACCCGACCTGCCGCCAGTTCGAGCCAGCGGCACGCCTTAATAATTTACACCGCGGGAATGATTCAACCCGACGAGATGGCAAGGTAGTCGGCCTTATTTTATTAAATCGACATCGGGAGTGTCGCTAGTCAGCGGGGCGGAAGTGCGGAACAGTGTTCAACTTCTTCCCACGGATCCGGATTCAGCGCATATCCGCTACTGTCCAGGAGACCATAAACCAGTTTGAAATCAGTAAATCCGAGTTTATTATCAGCTAGTGCCAAGTGACTTTAAAAGTTAATCCACGAAAGCGTGAATGATCAATCAGCTGTGTTGCGCACGCGCCTACTACAAACACACGTAGTCTTGAGCTAAAGTTCTTATCAGCTTTTGTGTTTTGTATAAGCGTGGATAAACAGACCGTAAAACTTGAGCAGGTCATTTGCTGACAAATTCAACGCCGTCCACAAATTCCACTCGTAATTAGCGAAATGCTCCAAATTACTTGAGTGTCCCACGTCTCACTAATAGCCAGAACCATAATTGCTGAAATCTTTTGTTTTATTAATATATTCATTGTCGTATAAATTTATAAATATGTAATTTATGAAGAAGTAGTTGATACACAAATAATAAACGATACACTGGCTGATACTAAACCCCAACGGATGGTCAAATGTAAATTATATATATATATGTGTTCCCTAATGTTTTAAATAATTTTTCAACCAGCTTCATCTCTGCGTCGGCGAACATTGGGCCCAACGATCGTATCGACTCAAAAAAAAAAAAAAGAAAAAGGAAAACAAACAAAACGTAGAGTGAGTAATAAACTAACTATAATGTAGGTACATAAACAATTAAATATGTGCTACCTACTTAGTAAATAAGGGAAACAATATAATTATATATATAAAAAAAAAAAAAAAAAAAGGGGGAACGACTGATCCACAGCCAAGTACGCCATGTAACGTCCTTACAAAAAAAAAAACTTATTTCAATATAGATATAAGAATTTTAATTTGAGCGTGAAGCCATATACAAATGAAGAGAAAATAGCGAAATTCAAAATGAATAATGATAAAATTTAATTAAGAAAAGAAGAAGAATAATATACATATATCATACGATAAAAGAATGTTTAATTAGGAATTAACAAAAAAAAAAGAAAATGTACTTATAGATTATAGTTCCATTATACAATGCAAAATAGATTAAGAGTAATGTTCACTACCTATCGAATTAAGTTAATGAAGAATATATGAATTTGGAAGTAATTTAAAATGAGGTGCTGACGAGTAGTATTCGTCTGTCGAGTATCCATGCTAGGTTTTTACAGGATGTGGTAGGATTTTAAGAGCCCGTCCAAGGGATAATGTATCAAAATGTATATCATTATCATGGCAGGGTGGGTAAAGAAGGGGGACAACTGTCATCTATGTTCCCTCTAATAGGACTAGTGTCTCGGTATAGTTATAGGACGTGTCGGCGTCTCCCCTAAATGATAATTGAATTTCATAACCCAAGTGGTTACTTGTTTTTGTAAGCGCGCACTAATTAAATGTGGCAGAGTACACCCGTATTGATTGAGTGAGAAAGAACCCCGACAATCCGGCGAGCTAGTACGAGCATAGCGAGAGTGCGCACCTCAAGCTCAACAATACACCGGTCACTTAAATTGGCAAGTTCATCAGCCAATCATTAGTAAGACCAAATAAGTTATCCTAAAGAAATAGCTTATACAAAAGAAATAATACCCTGGTACTACTACACATTTTGGCGCCCAACATGAGGGGCCCGAGCAGCTTACTAGTAGATTCTAGACCACATTATTAGAGTAATACTTTTAGAGTTGGATATCTTTAAAAAAAATAATAAGAAATTTACTTGGTTCCCCAGCTCATCCATTGATCCAACCAAATAACTAACTTCAATTTTTGTTTCCCAATTTTCATAAGTCATGACATACCGATTCACGACTTGAATCTGTTTTAGGATTTTGCAACTACAATTCTACAGTTGGATTGGTTGACCAAAACAGACTCATAGTAATGAACTGCGTATTTATAGTGACTACGTGATAAAATATCTTTGATTACACGTATAGAGGATTTGTTTTGGATATTTCGATTTCAATTCTGTATAATGGGATTGATCGACCAGGATAAACCAACATTTACAAATAAAGTATTTTGAATTATTTAGAATTACGATATATCTGCGCTGTTGCTATTATCGTCTAATAATTCAAGTACCAAAATCAAATCGGCAATAGATATATTTTAATAAAATAGATAAACTAACTGAGACCTAGTTTTAAAAAATGTTGTAAAAATTTTAGCATGTGAGAAAGACAGACATTATAATAATCAAAAAAAAAACTATCGCAATTATTACGACTTAATCATTTATACCTTTTTTGTTCTTTAATATCAATTAGTTATTATATTATTTATATCTTCTAAATCAACATGGCTGTAAGACGTAGCCAAGAAGATATTACAGTTGCTTTACGAACAGCTGACCCTTTTTGCGGTATTTGCAACGAAGTTTTAAGCGAAGTAGAACTCATAGCAAACACCCCATGTAAAAACAAATTTCACAAACTTTGCATTTTAGAACACATTAGGAAGGTTTCAAACTGTCCGACATGTTCGGCAGACTGCACTGCTATGGCGTTGACAATTTCCAATAATACCCTATTTGCTGAATTGCAGCAAGAGAGATCGTTACAACCCAGCGCAAGTGAATCGCAAGACCCTAATGACTTTCATAAGAAGCCAACAAGAAGACAGCAGTATTCGAATAAGAATCGAGGAGCGACTCCCAGACGAGGTATACCAACTAGATCAACACAAAGAACGACTTCAGACCGTAATTTAGCTGATCCCGGTAACGGCAGTAATCCTTCCTTGAATACCCAAGTCGAGATAGCCAATTATGTACAGTCCGCAGTAACGCTCCAACAACCGCAATTTGTAGAAAACATCACTTCAATGTTAACTAAAAGGATTGAAACATCTATCCAAAGACAGTTAACCTTGCTTCATCTAGAGAAGTCCGAGCGAACAACAGCTCCAAATTTAAATAATACAGCACAAACTCATAACGTAGGGAATGAACAACCAGCCTTGAACCGATCCGAGTTGTTACTTAACCTTTCAGGAAATAGTGCACCGCGTAGCAGCGCTAGCTCACAAATAGCACCTGAAAAAGTTTTAAATATAATGCAAAATTGGCGCATTAAATTCGATGGTTCGAAAAACGGTATGAGAGCTGAAGAGTTTATTTATCGTATCCAGGCACTTACCAGACAGAACATTAACAATGATCTCAAACTTCTCTGCGATCACCTCTTTCTACTGCTAAGTGGTAAGGCGAACGATAGGTACTGGAAATTTCACCGCACATACTCAGAATTCACTTGGCATCATTTTTGGAGAATTCCGGAAAAGATTCGAAGATATAGAGACTGACTATGACATATGGGAGAAGATAAGAAACCGCCGTCAAGGCGAAACTGAGATGTTCGATGACTACCAAAGTGCCATAGAAGATCTCACCGATAGGCTCATGAACGGTATTGCTGAGTATGAGTTAGTAGAACTGCTAATTCGAAATGCTAAACCAAGTGTTCATCATGAATTACTCCACGTAAACATTCGTAATAGATCACAGCTTAGGAGGGAGATCCGACGACATGAACAATTTTATAACGACATTAAATCGGTAAAACCAAGAACTATACGTTCATTCGTCACTGAATTATCAGATCAAGACGACAGTCAGGGACTACCTGAGGCCACCTCAGAACAGAACGGAATTTCACAAATTCAACATCGCTTCTCACAAACAAGTCCAATTTGCTGGAATTGTGACAAAACAGGACATAAATTCGATGATTGCGTAGGGCCGCGAAAAATCTTTTGCTACGGATGCGGTGCGAAAGATACCTACAAGCCCCAATGTGGCAAATGTAATCCCTCGGGAAACCGACAGAGGGATGTGTCATACAACAACAAACAGACACATCCAAGAGCCACTGATTTAACAAATTCGATAAAAACTAGTACCAGTAATATAGATGACAAAAACTCATTACATCATGAGCAAAGCTCACCAGTAGATAAATTCATAGAACCAACTCATTTTTCACTTATTCCTTTACACAAAAGATTAGAAAATTATAGACTTATCCGTAAACAAATATTTAATGAGATAGATAATTTTAAATTTATAGTGAAGCCGAAATGCTCGACAAAACGCCTAACAGAGTTTTGGAAAGTCGTTAAGGGCAACCGGAAAAAATTTATTTTTGCTATTTTTCTTAACTCGGAAAATAGACTATTAACAAACGTGACAATCGAAGGCCAGGAATATATTGCATTATTAGATTCGGGAGCCACGATAAGTTGTATTGGGAGAAACGCTGCAAAAGAATTAGTGACGCACAGCTTAAAACAAAAATAAGCTATCGAGACTGCGCTACTGACCTTGAATTATTTATCATACCAGAACTTAAACAAGATGTTTACCTTGGTATAGACTTCTGGAAGAAATTCGGACTTTTAAATAAGATCACCCTCTCGGCAGAAGTATCAGAATTAGATGTTGGATCTTCAAACAACACCGGAGACCAAAAATTTCATGACTTATCTCTAGAAGAAAGGAAACGTCTGGACAAGGTAATAAATATGTTCCCATCATTCAGTACGGAGGGATTAGGTCGAACTAGTTTAACATCTCATTCAATAGACGTGGGATCAGCTACTCCAGTTAAACATCGACATTGGCCTGTATCGCCAGCTATTGAGAAAATAATGTTTGCCGAGGTAGACAATATGCTTTCACTTGACGTCATTGAAGAGTCGACAATGCCCTGGAGCAGTAAGTGTGTTTTAGTGAAGAAGGGAGACAAATACAGATTGTGTCTTGATTCTAGAGAAATTAATAAAGTGACTAAGCGTGATGCATATCCCTTGCCGCACATTGATGGCATTCTGAGCCGTTTACCGCCCGCTCGATTTATCACTGGCTTGGATATGAAACACGCCTATTGGCAAATTCCTTTAGACGAGCAATCACGTCAATACACGGCATTTACAATCCCAAACAGACCGTTATACCAATATAAAATGATGCCGTTCGGTCTTTGTAATGCTGCCCAAACTTTATGTCGCTTAATGGATCGAGTTATCCCAGCTCATCTACGAACTCGTGTATTCGTTTATTTAGATGATTTATTAGATTTGTCAGATGATCTCGATTCTAATTTAATTTTGTTGCAAGAAATAGATTTAAGCTTACGAAAAGCTAATCTTATCATAAACATTAGTAAATCGAACTTTTGCATGACGGAAATTACATACCTTGGCTTTATCATCGGGGAGGGTCAAATAAGAACAAACCCAGACAAAATAAAAGCTATTTCAGAATTTCCGGTGCCTACCACGGTAAAAGAATTACGCCGATTTTTGGGATTATCTGGTTGGTACCCTCGATTTGTGGAAAACTACGCTTCTGTCACTTTTGCATTAACAGAGTTGTTAACTAAGAAAAAAGGTTTAGAGTGGAATGAGAATGCCCAACAGTCTTTTGAAACTTTAAAATCTTGTTTAACGAACTCGCCAATATTAATAACACCCGATTTCGCAAAACCATTTATTTTGCTTTGTGACGCATGCATATATGGTATCGGTTGCGTGTTAGCTCAAGAGAGAGACAACACGGAATTACCAATTGCCTACATGTCTGAAAAATTAAATAAGGCCCAACGTAACTATTCAGTTACTGAATTAGAATGTCTTGCTGTTATCAAGGGTATTAAAAAGTTTCGTTCCTACATTGAGGGACAGGAATTCGTAGTTATTACAGGTCATGCAGCATTACAATGGCTGATGCGTCAAAAAGATTTATCTGGAAGATTAGCGAGGTGGTCAATGAAATTAAGGAGTTTCACTTTCACAATCATGCATAGAAAAGGGTCACAGAACGTTGTGGCAGATACCTTATCTCATCAAAATGACCCAACAAATAAAGAAGTTCTTGGCATTGGACCAAAATAGATTTAGACTTAGAACATTTTAAATCACCAGAGTGTTTGGGTCTAAATGAAAACATTAATTTAAATCGTTCCAAGTTACCAGACTTGAAGGTAATTGATAACTATGTTTATAAAAGAACCGAGTTTGGCAGTGAGGATAAAGCACAAGAAGACTTAAGTTGGAAACTCTGGGTTCCATCAGGTCTAATTACCGATGTTTTATATCAAGCTCACGACGCACCAAGCTCAGCTCATTGTGGGATGAGTAAGACAGTCGAAAAATTAAAAAGATACTTGTTCTGGCCACGTATGGTCAGTCAAATAAGAACATATATATCGCAATGTGAAATATGTCGCACTACCAAAAGTCCAAATAGAGTTCTGAAACCTCCAATGGGAAAGCCATTCACCTCTGATAGACCATTTCAGAAGTTATATATCGATCTGTTAGGACCCTATCCCCGTACAAAAACCGGTAATATTGGGCTACTCATAATTGTGGACCATTTTACTAAGTTTCATTTCCTGTGTCCGCTGAAGAAATTCACGGCACCGACAGATAATGGACCCTGACAGATAATGGATCACAATTTAAGTCCAGTGTTTTCCAATCATTCCTTACTAGCTTTGGAATAACACAAAAGTGCACAGCCATATATTCGCCACAAGCTAATGCTAGTGAGAGATTGAACCGATCAGTCATAGCCGCAATTCGTGCTTATATTGGTAAAGAACATACTAACGGGGACACAAATTTAAATGCCATCAGTGGAGCGTTAAGAGCTACGCTACATAGAAGTACTGGATACTCTCCTTATTTCCTGTCATTTGGTCAGAATATGATTTTAAATGGGAAAGATTATGATCTATTAAGAAAGTTAAATTTGGTAAGCGATGATACCAGAGTAGCCTATACAGATAAATTACCACTTATTAGACAAAAAGCAAAAGAAAATGTAAATAAGGCTCACGAAGCAAACGCGCGAAGATACAATCTGCGTAGTCGCGAAATTCAATTTAAAGTCGGAGATTCAGTGTATGCCCGAAACTTCGTTCAAAGTAATGCCATCAAAAAGTTTAATTCTAAATTAGCACCTGTGTTCATCCCAGCCAAAATCCATAAGAAACGTAGTTCATATTATTATGAGTTAGTAGACGATAAAGGAAAGAATCTCGGAGTTTACCATTTGAAAGACATACAATATAAAAATAAGCTCGTAACGAAAATAATGTTCCAGATACTATTTCTACGAGTAAGTCTCGTTTCATTATCTGTGGCGGTGGGGGGTGTAGTAGTCATTTAATAGTAATCTTTTTTTGGTACAATTTGGTCCACTCTAAATTAGTCGTTGTTGATTAGACGGCCGTTCAAACGAAGAGATAGGCAGATAACCGACGAGAAGAGAACCACTCAAAACGCAGCACGAAATCGCTCACTCAAGATGCGCTCAGCAAAAAGCTTTGCAATAAGCGTAACGTTCAAGCGAGATCTTGTTGCGGTCAAACTCTCAAGGTTATTGAAAGAAAGAAGACGTGAACTTTGCAAACCGACAATGTATAAAATATAAAATAAAACACGTGATCGTAACCCTAAAGGTTACAGTGTGTTTTATATATATATATTTACATATATATATATATATATATTTGTGTGAAAGTGCGGTAGAGGACAAAAGGTATGTTACAGCAATTGGTGAAAGAAAAATATTCGCAACCAATTCCAACCGTTGTAGGCCATTCCAGGGGAAAGAATATAGACCCGACCTGCCACCAGTTCGAGCCAGCGGCACGCCTTAATAATTTACACCGCGGGAATGATTCAACCCGACGAGATTGCAAGGTAGTCGGCCTTATTTTATTAAATCGACATCGGGAGTGTCGCTAGTCAGCGGGGCGGAAGTGCGGAACAGTGTTCAACTTCTTCCCACGGATCCGGATTCAGCGCATATCCGCTACTGTCCAGGAGACCATAAACCAGTTTGAAATCAGTAAATCCGAGTTTATTATCAGCTAGTGCCAAGTGACTTTAAAAGTTAATCCACGAAAGCGTGAATGATCAATCAGCTGTGTTGCGCACGCGCCTACTACAAACACACGTAGTCTTGAGCTAAAGTTCTTATCAGCTTTTGTGTTTTGTATAAGCGTGGATAAACAGACCGTAAAACTTGAGCAGGTCATTTGCTGACAAATTCAACGCCGTCCACAAGTTCCACTCGTAATTAGCGAAATGCTCCAAATTACTTGAGTGTCCCACGTCTCACTAATAGCCAGAACCATAATTGCTGAAATCTTTTGTTTTATTAATATATTCATTGTCGTATAAATTTATAAATATGTAATTTATGAAGAAGTAGTTGATACACAAATAATAAACGATACACTGGCTGATACTAAACCCCAACGGATGGTCAAATGTAAATTATATATATATATGTGTTCCCTAATGTTTTAAATAATTTTTCAACCAGCTTCATCTCTGCGTCGGCGAACATTGGGCCCAACGATCGTATCGACTCAAAAAAAAAAAAAAGAAAAAGGAAAACAAACAAAACGTAGAGTGAGTAATAAACTAACTATAATGTAGGTACATAAACAATTAAATATGTGCTACCTACTTAGTAAATAAGGGAAACAATATACTTATATATATAAAAAAAAAAAAGAAAGGGGAACGACTGATCCACAGCCAAGGACGCCATGTAACGTCCTTACAAAAAAAAAAACTTATTTCAATATAGATATAAGAATTTTAATTTGAGCGTGAAGCCATATACAAATGAAGAGAAAATAGCGAAATTCAAAATGAATAATGATAAAATTTAATTAAGAAAAGAAGAAGAATAATATACATATATCAAACGATAAAAGACTGTTTAATTAGGAATTAACAAAAAAAAGAAAATGTACTTATAGATTATAGTTCCATTATACAATAGAAAATAGATTTAGAGTAATGTTCACTACCTATCGAATTAAGTTAATGAAGAATATATGAATTTGGAAGTAATTTAAAATGAGGTGCTGACGAGTAGTATTCGTCTGTCGAGTATCCATGCTAGGTTTTTACAGGATGTGGTAGGATTTTAAGAGCCCGTCCAAGGGATAATGTATCAAAATTTATATCATTATCATGGTAGGGTGGGTAGAGAAGAGGGACAACTGTCATCTATGTTCCCTCTAATAGGACTAGTGTCTCGGTATAGTTATAGGACGTGTCGGCGTCTCCCATAAATGCTAATTGAATTTCATAACCCAAGTGGTTACTTGTTTTTGTAAACGCGCACTAATTAAATGTGGCAGAGTACACCCGTATTGATTGAGTGAGAAAGAACCCCGACAATCCGGCGAGCTAGTACGAGCATAGCGAGAGTGCGCACCTCAAGCTCAACAATACACTGGTCACTTAAATTGGAAAGTTGATCAGCCAATCATTAGTAAGACCAAATAAGTTATCCTAAAGAAATAACTTATACAAAAAGAAATAATACCCTGGTACTACTACACCCTTTGGAATCGCTTCCTCAGAGACCGAACCGACCCACGCTTAACGCTCAACTCATCCGACCACCTCTTCACTCGTTTGAGGTTGACCTTTCGGTACCTATCAAGCAAGCGACCATTCGCACAAGTCACCCACCTATTCACACACACGACCTGCTCATCAACATTCATTGCACTAAAAGTGCAAAGCGGAACTTGCGTTGCCGCTTCATTCACGAATATCCCATGAAGGGGCCAATTCGCACCACAAGTGCGCCAGCGATTACCCCCATCAGTTTCATGCATGGTGAAAGTGTAACTGATGACAATCTTAATCGGATTGTGGTCACTCACACCTTGTCCACCCAGTACACACTATTGAAAACCATACACACTCGTTGCTGCCACATTCGCAAGAGTGACATCAATGTCACTCTGACCCATCGGGCCCGCAAACGTGTACCATTCGCTGAGTTCGTTAACGACCCGGACAACCTGGGACACAGCCCACTCGCCAGCACCTCACCCCTAGAGCGGTTCAAATACCTAGATGATCTAAATATCTTTCTGAACCACAAAGGGGACGATGCATTTGCGTCAATACCAAGGATGAACGGAACGCTACAAGCCAGTAGTAGCACCTCATCCATATACGCAATATACGGTTCGAGGGGATCCCCGAACTTACAGTATACGCTTGCTATACACAATCTACCAAAATTGCCACTAAGGCTCACACGCACACCCCAGTCAGTCGAATTCACAAGAGTGCATTCGATACTGACATTCCCGTACTCAACCATTTGCCACATAGGGTTCCTGCAACAGGGCAACTACGCTGCCTCTTCTCACAATCATGCCACCCACATCGCACATGACTGCATATGACTTCTGACAGTTCAACTGAAGAAGTCTGCCAGACATATTAATGTCCAGCACTCGCTCGCGCCATAATTACACTGTACATAGGGCAAGCTGGAGACATCATAAGATGCTCCGACGGCTTCCACTTGAATAAACAATTGCGACAGCTCAATGCATTGCTGCACTGAGCCACGCAGTGACCCATTTGTCCGCAGTGACGACAAACGTCTTGCTTTAGTCTGCACTCCGCTATCTTTTGGTCGAAGCCAAGGCAACAGTAGCAACCCACTACCGGGTCAAATTTCCTCACACGAAATGAGAACCATTTCACGTAGCAGCGTCCGACATCCAAGAGGGTTTGCATGGCCAGGCCAGCACCCTCGAGAACAACATTTACTGCTGCGCTACTCTCCTTAGACCTTGAGGTTCAACTCGTATAGCTCAGCCATGAACTCGTCAGGCGAGATTACAGAGTGAACGCCCTGCACAGCCACTTTCGGCCCCAGTCTTTCTTTCACACTCACTTCCAATCCTACCTCGCTGAATTTTGCGTTCCCGTTAATCTTCTTTCGCTCGGCAACGGATGGGGTGAGAATAATCGCTCCACGATCCCGCAGAGGTTTCACCTCATGAACGCGCACACCTAATGTTGGCCCTACCTCCTTCACAGTTAATTTCTGTGTGCGTGTGAATTCTAATCTGCGCTTGCTGCGTGTTTGTGTGTAAGAAATCTATTAATCGATTGCACGTGCAGAGATGCCGCCACGTAAGAAGAAGCCGGCGGAGCCAGGTGCGAAGGGGGCGCAGATGGTGTCGTCAGATGACGACACGTCGCTGTCTTCCGATGCATCGAGCGATGTTGTGATAAGAAGGAGGGGAGTGCTGACTAAGCAGCAGTTGAGGAAAGCAACTTCCGAGACGGCTGTTAACTCAGCTGGAAAGAGTGTGGATGGGCGGCGCTCGGAGGGTAATCTCGTGGTTACCCTTAGAGTGCCAAGAGAGAAAGGTGAGGCGTGCAATTCGCGCATGCCTAGTGTGGGTGCCGGTGTTCCCCCTGTGAAGGAGCCCATTGAAGCGGAAGGGAACGCTGATTGAAAATATGAAGGCGACTAGCAAGGAGCTAGTGCAGTGTGCGCTCGCTGAGTATACGACGGTGGCACTGGTCGGTAGTGTTTTAGACTACGCGACGCAGTATGAGGAGCTGCTGTTTTCGGTGAAAGCCGAAAACGAGCGCCTCAAGAGGCGTTTGGAGGCCGTTCGCTTTAATGCGACAAATGAGCATGCTGGGCATATGACAGGTGGCCAAACGCGAGTTTCGCCGGCAGCCATGCACCGGGGGGTCCCATGTCGACAATGTCGTCTGATCCCAGGGGTCGTCCTTATTGCGCTCCAAAAAGGAACGCCCTTTATCCTCTTTCACTCTTACAAGCATTTGTTTGTACTCATTCATACCCTGCCTGTAAGCTAACCTAAGTTGACCAGCGTTCTCAGCATTGGTAGATCTGGCCCTTTGGAATCGCTTCCTCAGAGACCGAACCGACCCACGCTTAACGCTCAACTCATCCGACCACCACTTCACTCGTTTGAGGTTGACCTTTCGGTACCTATCAAGCAAGCGATCATTCGCACAAGTCACCCACCTATTCACACACACGACCTGCTCATCAACATTCATTGCACTAAAAGTGCAAAGCGGAACTTGCGTTGCCGCTTCATTCACGAATATCCCATGAAGGGGCCAATTCGCACCACAAGTGCGCCAGCGATTACCCCCATCACTTTCATGCATGGTGAAAGTGTAACTGATGACAATCTTAATCGGATTGTGGTCACTCACACCTTGTCCACCCAGTACACACTATTGAAAACCATACACACTCGTTGCTGCCACATTCGCAAGAGTGACATCAATGTCACTCTGACCCATCGGGTCCGCAAACGTGTACCATTCGCTGAGTTCGTTAACGACCCGGACAACCTGGGACACAGCCCACTCGCCAGCACCTCACCCCTAGAGCGGTTCAAATACCTAGATGATCTAAATATCTTTCTGAACCACAAAGGGGACGATGCATTTGCGTCAATACCAAGGATGAACGGAACGCTACAAGCCAGTAGTAGCACCTCATCCATATACGCAATATACGGTTCGAGGGGATCCCCGAACTTACAGTATACGCTTGCTATACACAATCTACCAAAATTGCCACTAAGGCTCACACGCACACCCCAGTCAGTCGAATTCACAAGAGTGCATTCGATACTGACATTCCCGTACTCAACCATTTGCCACATAGGGTTCCTGCAACAGGGCAACTACGCTGCCTCTTCTCACAATCATGCCACCCACATCGCACATGACTGCATATGACTTCTGACAGTTCAACTGAAGAAGTCTGCCAGACATATTAATGTCCAGCACTCGCTCGCGCCATAATTACACTGTACATAGGGCAAGCTGGAGACATCATAAGATGCTCCGACGGCTTCCACTTGAATAAACAATTGCGACAGCTCAATGCATTGCTGCACTGAGCCACGCGGTGACCCATTTGTCCGCAGTGACGACAAACGTCTTGCTTTAGTCTGCACTCCGCTATCTTTTGGTCGAAGCCAAGGCAACAGTAGCAACCCACTACCGGGTCAAATTTCCTCACACGAAATGAGAACCATTTCACGTAGCAGCGTCCGACATCCAAGAGGGTTTGCATGGCCAGGCCAGCACCCTCGAGAACAACATTTACTGCTGCGCTACTCTCCTTAGACCTTGAGGTTCAACTCGTATAGCTCAGCCATGAACTCGTCAGGCGAGATTACAGAGTGAACGCCCTGCACAGCCACTTTCGGCCCCAGTCTTTCTTTCACACTCACTTCCAATCCTACCTCGCTGAATTTTGCGTTCCCGTTAATCTTCTTTCGCTCGGCAACGGATGGGGTGAGAATAATCGCTCCACGATCCCGCAGAGGTTTCACCTCATGAACGCGCACACCTAATGTTGGCCCTACCTCCTTCACAGTTAATTTCTGTGTGCGTGTGAATTCTAATCTGCGCTTGCTGCGTGTTTGTGTGTAAGAAATCTATTAATCGATTGCACGTGCAGAGATGCCGCCACGTAAGAAGAAGCCGGCGGAGCCAGGTGCGAAGGGGGCGCAGATGGTGTCGTCAGATGACGACACGTCGCTGTCTTCCGATGCATCGAGCGATGTTGTGATAAGAAGGAGGGGAGTGCTGACTAAGCAGCAGTTGAGGAAAGCAACTTCCGAGACGGCTGTTAACTCAGCTGGAAAGAGTGTGGATGGGCGGCGCTCGGAGGGTAATCTCGTGGTTACCCTTAGAGTGCCAAGAGAGAAAGGTGAGGCGTGCAATTCGCGCATGCCTAGTGTGAGTGCCGGTGTTCCCCCTGTGGAGGAGCCCATTGAAGCGGAAGGGAACGCTGATTGAAAATATGAAGGCGACTAGCAAGGAGCTAGTGCAGTGTGCGCTCGCTGAGTATACGACGGTGGCACTGGTCGGTAGTGTTTTAGACTACGCGACGCAGTATGAGGAGCTGCTGTTTTCGGTGAAAGCCGAAAACGAGCGCCTCAAGAGGCGTTTGGAGGCCGTTCGCTTTAATGCGACAAATGAGCATGCTGGGCATATGACAGGTGGCTAAACGTGAGTTTCGCTGGCAGCCATGCACCGGGGGGGGGTCCCATGTCGACAATGTCGTCTGATCCCAGGGGTCGTCCTTATTGCGCTCCAAAAAGGAACGCCATTCATCCTCTTTCACTCTTACAAGCATTTGTTTGTACTCATTCATACCCTGCCTGTAAGCTAACCTAAGTTGACCAGCGTTCTCAGCATTGGTAGATCTGGCCCTTTGGAATCGCTTCCTCAGAGACCGAACCGACCCACGCTTAACGCTCAACTCATCCGACCACCACTTCACTCGTTTGAGGTTGATCTTTCGGTACCTTTCAAGCAAGCGATCATTCGCACAAGTCACCCACCTATTCACACACACGACCTGCTCATCAACATTCATTGCACTAAAAGTGCAAAGCGGAACTTGCGTTGCCGCTTCATTCACGAATATCCCATGAAGGGGCCAATTCGCACCACAAGTGCGCCAGCGATTACCCCCATCACTTTCATGCATGGTGAAAGTGTAACTGATGACAATCTTAATCGGATTGTGGTCACTCACACCTTGTCCACCCAGTACACACTATTGAAAACCATACACACTCGTTGCTGCCACATTCGCAAGAGTGACATCAATGTCACTCTGACCCATCGGGCCCGCAAACGTGTACCATTCGCTGAGTTCGTTAACGACCCGGACAACCTGGGACACAGCCCACTCGCCAGCACCTCACCCCTAGAGCGGTTCAAATACCTAGATGATCTAAATATCTTTCTGAACCACAAAGGGGACGATGCATTTGCGTCAATACCAAGGATGAACGGAACGCTACAAGCCAGTAGTAGCACCTCATCCATATACGCAATATACGGTTCGAGGGGATCCCCGAACTTACAGTATACGCTTGCTATACACAATCTACCAACATTGCCACTAAGGCTCACACGCACACCCCAGTCAGTCGAATTCACAACAGTGCATTCGATACTGACATTCCCGTACTCAACCATTTGCCACATAGGGTTCCTGCAACAGGGCAACTACGCTGCCTCTTCTCACAATCATGCCACCCACATCGCACATGACTGCATATGACTTCTGACAGTTCAACTGAAGAAGTCTGCTAGACATATTAATGTCCAGCACTCGCTCGCGCCATAATTACACTGTACATAGGGCAAGCTGGAGACATCATAAGATGCTCCGACGGCTTCCACTTGAATAAACAATTGCGACAGCTCAATGCATTGCTGCACTGAGCCACGCGGTGACCCATTTGTCCGCAGTGACGACAAACGTCTTGCTTTAGTCTGCACTCCGCTATCTTTTGGTCGAAGCCAAGGCAACAGTAGCAACCCACTACCGGGTCAAATTTCCTCACACGAAATGAGAACCATTTCACGTAGCAGCGTCCGACATCCAAGAGGGTTTGCATGGCCAGGCCAGCACCCTCGAGAACAACATTTACTGCTGCGCTACTCTCCTTAGACCTTGAGGTTCAACTCGTATAGCTCAGCCATGAACTCGTCAGGCGAGATTACAGAGTGAACGCCCTGCACAGCCACTTTCGGCCCCAGTCTTTCTTTCACACTCACTTCCAATCCTACCTCGCTGAATTTTGCGTTCCCGTTAATCTTCTTTCGCTCGGCAACGGATGGGGTGCGAATAATCGCTCCACGATCCCGCAGAGGTTTCACCTCATGGACGCGCACACCTAATGTTGGCCCTACCTCCTTCACAGTTAATTTCTGTGTGCGTGTGAATTCTAATCTGCGCTTGCTGCGTGTTTGTGTGTAAGAAATCTATTAATCGATTGCACGTGCAGAGATGCCGCCACGTAAGAAGAAGCCGGCGGAGCCAGGTGCGAAGGGGGCGCAGATGGTGTCGTCAGATGACGACACGTCGCTGTCTTCCGATGCATCGAGCGATGTTGTGATAAGAAGGAGGGGAGTGCTGACTAAGCAGCAGTTGAGGAAAGCAACTTCCGAGACGGCTGTTAACTCAGCTGGAAAGAGTGTGGATGGGCGGCGCTCGGAGGGTAATCTCGTGGTTACCCTTAGAGTGCCAAGAGAGAAAGGTGAGGCGTGCAATTCGCGCATGCCTAGTGTGAGTGCCGGTGTTCCCCCTGTGAAGGAGCCCATTGAAGCGGAAGGGAACGCTGATTGAAAATATGAAGGCGACTAGCAAGGAGCTAGTGCAGTGTGCGCTCGCTGAGTATACGACGGTGGCACTGGTCGGTAGTGTTTTAGACTACGCGACGCAGTATGAGGAGCTGCTGTTTTCGGTGAAAGCCGAAAACGAGCGCCTCAAGAGGCGTTTGGAGGCCGTTCGCTTTAATGCGACAAATGAGCATGCTGGGCATATGACAGGTGGCTAAACGTGAGTTTCGCTGGCAGCCATGCACCGGGGGGGGGTCCCATGTCGACAATGTCGTCTGATCCCAGGGGTCGTCCTTATTGCGCTCCAAAAAGGAACGCCATTCATCCTCTTTCACTCTTACAAGCATTTGTTTGTACTCATTCATACCCTGCCTGTAAGCTAACCTAAGTTGACCAGCGTTCTCAGCATTGGTAGATCTGGCCCTTTGGAATCGCTTCCTCAGAGACCGAACCGACCCACGCTTAACGCTCAACTCATCCGACCACCACTTCACTCGTTTGAGGTTGACCTTTCGGTACCTATCAAGCAAGCGATCATTCGCACAAGTCACCCACCTATTCACACACACGACCTGCTCATCAACATTCATTGCACTAAAAGTGCAAAGCGGAACTTGCGTTGCCGCTTCATTCACGAATATCCCATGAAGGGGCCAATTCGCACCACAAGTGCGCCAGCGATTACCCCCATCACTTTCATGCATGGTGAAAGTGTAACTGATGACAATCTTAATCGGATTGTGGTCACTCACACCTTGTCCACCCAGTACACACTATTGAAAACCATACACACTCGTTGCTGCCACATTCGCAAGAGTGACATCAATGTCACTCTGACCCATCGGGCCCGCAAACGTGTACCATTCGCTGAGTTCGTTAACGACCCGGACAACCTGGGACACAGCCCACTCGCCAGCACCTCACCCCTAGAGCGGTTCAAATACCTAGATGATCTAAATATCTTTCTGAACCACAAAGGGGACGATGCATTTGCGTCAATACCAAGGATGAACGGAACGCTACAAGCCAGTAGTAGCACCTCATCCATATACGCAATATACGGTTCGAGGGGATCCCCGAACTTACAGTATACGCTTGCTATACACAATCTACCAACATTGCCACTAAGGCTCACACGCACACCCCAGTCAGTCGAATTCACAACAGTGCATTCGATACTGACATTCCCGTACTCAACCATTTGCCACATAGGGTTCCTGCAACAGGGCAACTACGCTGCCTCTTCTCACAATCATGCCACCCACATCGCACATGACTGCATATGACTTCTGACAGTTCAACTGAAGAAGTCTGCTAGACATATTAATGTCCAGCACTCGCTCGCGCCATAATTACACTGTACATAGGGCAAGCTGGAGACATCATAAGATGCTCCGACGGCTTCCACTTGAATAAACAATTGCGACAGCTCAATGCATTGCTGCACTGAGCCACGCAGTGACCCATTTGTCCGCAGTGACGACAAACGTCTTGCTTTAGTCTGCACTCCGCTATCTTTTGGTCGAAGCCAAGGCAACAGTAGCAACCCACTACCGGGTCAAATTTCCTCACACGAAATGAGAACCATTTCACGTAGCAGCGTCCGACATCCAAGAGGGTTTGCATGGCCAGGCCAGCACCCTCGAGAACAACATTTACTGCTGCGCTACTCTCCTTAGACCTTGAGGTTCAACTCGTATAGCTCAGCCATGAACTCGTCAGGCGAGATTACAGAGTGAACGCCCTGCACAGCCACTTTCGGCCCCAGTCTTTCTTTCACACTCACTTCCAATCCTACCTCGCTGAATTTTGCGTTCCCGTTAATCTTCTTTCGCTCGGCAACGGATGGGGTGAGAATAATCGCTCCACGATCCCGCAGAGGTTTCACCTCATGAACGCGCACACCTAATGTTGGCCCTACCTCCTTCACAGTTAATTTCTGTGTGCGTGTGAATTCTAATCTGCGCTTGCTGCGTGTTTGTGTGTAAGAAATCTATTAATCGATTGCACGTGCAGAGATGCCGCCACGTAAGAAGAAGCCGGCGGAGCCAGGTGCGAAGGGGGCGCAGATGGTGTCGTCAGATGACGACACGTCGCTGTCTTCCGATGCATCGAGCGATGTTATGATAAGAAGGAGGGGAGTGCTGACTAAGCAGCAGTTGAGGAAAGCAACTTCCGAGACGGCTGTTAACTCAGCTGGAAAGAGTGTGGATGGGCGGCGCTCGGAGGGTAATCTCGTGGTTACCCTTAGAGTGCCAAGAGAGAAAGGTGAGGCGTGCAATTCGCGCATGCCTAGTGTGAGTGCCGGTGTTCCCCCTGTGAAGGAGCCCATTGAAGCGGAAGGGAACGCTGATTGAAAATATGAAGGCGACTAGCAAGGAGCTAGTGCAGTGTGCGCTCGCTGAGTATACGACGGTGGCACTGGTCGGTAGTGTTTTAGACTACGCGACGCAGTATGAGGAGCTGCTGTTTTCGGTGAAAGCCGAAAACGAGCGCCTCAAGAGGCGTTTGGAGGCCGTTCGCTTTAATGCGACAAATGAGCATGCTGGGCATATGACAGGTGGCTAAACGTGAGTTTCGCTGGCAGCCATGCACCGGGGGGGGGTCCCATGTCGACAATGTCGTCTGATCCCAGGGGTCGTCCTTATTGCGCTCCAAAAAGGAACGCCATTCATCCTCTTTCACTCTTACAAGCATTTGTTTGTACTCATTCATACCCTGCCTGTAAGCTAACCTAAGTTGACCAGCTAAAAGTGCAAAGCGGAACTTGCGTTGCCGCTTCATTCACGAATATCCCATGAAGGGGCCAATTCGCGGTGTAACTGATGACAATCTTAATCGGATTGTGGTCGCTCACACCTTGTCCACCCAGTACACACTATTGAAAACCATACACACTCGTTGCTGCCACATTTGCAAGAGTGACATCAATGTCACTCTGACCCATCGGGCCCGCAAACGTGTACCACTCGCTGGGTTCGTTAACGACCCGGACATCCTGGGACACAGCCCACTCGGCAGGCACCTCACCCATAAAGCGGTTGAAATACCTAGATGATCTAGATATCTTACTGAACCATAAAGAGGACGATGCATTTGCGTCAATACCAAGGATGAACGGAACGCTACAACGCAGTAGCACCTCATCCATATACGCAATATACGGTTCGAGGGGATGCCCGAACTTACAGTATACGCTTGATACACACAATCTACCAACATTGCCACTAAGGCTCACACGCACACCCCAGTCAGTCGAATTCACAACAGTGCATTCGATACTGACATTCCCGAACTCAACCATTTGCCACATAGGGTTCCTGCACCAGGGCAACTACGCTATCTCTTCTCACAATCATGCCACCCACATCGCACGTGACTGCATATGACTTCTGACAGTTCAACTGAAGAAGTCTGCCAGACATATTAATGTCCAGCACTCGCTCGCGCTATAATTACACTGTACACAGGGCAAGCTGGAGACTTCATAAGATGCTCAGACGGCTTTCGCTTGAATGAACAATTGCGACAGCTCAATGCATTGCTGCACTGAGCCACGCGGTGACCCATTTGTCCGCAGTGACGACAAACGTCTTGCTTTAGTCTGCACTCCGCTATCTTTTGGTCGAAGCCAAGGCAACAGTAGCAACCCACTACCGGGTCAAATTTCCTCACACGAAATGAGAACCATTTCACCTAGCAGCGTCCGACATCCAAGAGGGTTTGCATGGCCAGGCCAGCACCTTCGAGAACAACATTCACTGCTGCTCTACTCTTTTTAGACCTTGAGGTTCAACTCGTATAGCTCAGCCATGAACTCGTCAGGCGAGATTACAGAGTGAACGCCCTGCACAGCCACTTTCGGCCCCAGTCTTTCTTTCACACTCACTTCCAATCCTACCTCGCTGAATTTTGCGTTCCCGTTAATCTTCTTTCGCTCGGCAACGGATGGGGTGCGAATAATCGCTCCACGATCCCGCAGAGGTTTCACCTCATGAACGCGCACACCTAATGTTGGCCCTACCTCCTTCACAGTTAATTTCTGTGTGCGTGTGAATTCTAACCTGCGCTTGCTGCGTGTTTTTGTGTAAGAAATCTATTAATCGATTGCACGTGCAGAGATGCCGCCACGTAAGAAGAAGCCGGCGTAGCCAGGTGCGGAGGGGGCGCAGATGGTGTCGTCAGATGACGACACGTCGCTGTCTTCCGACGCATCGAGCGATGTCATGATAAGAAGGAGGGGAGTGCTGACTAAGCAGCAGTTGAGGAAAGCAACTTCCGAGACGGCTGTTAACTCAGCTGGAAAGAGTGTGGATGGGCGGCGCTCGGAGGGTAATCTCGTGGTTACC